>CAIGQZ010032693.1:2280712-2291647 GCA_903798205.1 Danio tinwini
GTGTGTTTTTTTGTGTGTGTGTGTGTGTGTGTGTGTGTGTGTGTGTGTGTGTGTGTGTGTGTGTGTGTGGTTCCTGCTCTGTCCACTTAAATTTGTCAAAACCAATTAACTTAAATGATTTGATTTAGGACAGTATAAATTGTGTGAAACTCTGCATTTTTACAGTCTATACTAAAGTGTTACCATTTTCTTTGCTAGCCCTGAGTAGAGCAACTCTGCAAATCTAAAGCACCTTCATGCGAAGCTCCACTGGGATGGGACGTCAGGGTGGGTTGAAATGAAATTAGTGGACGACACTAGTTAAACTCAAGTAAACAGAGCAGCCCTGGGCTCAGTGAGGGCTCGGGCACCATTTTATTGCTCATAAATAGCTACACTCTGCAAACGGTCCATTAAAAAGCAAGCCAGCCTGAGGGCCATGTCAAATTAAAACATGGCTGCCATGCCTGTTAGCTTCACGTACGCTTTTTTTCCCATTGACCAATCAGCTGAGAGTCTTTCATAGCTTTATAGTGGAGAAAAGACACACATAAAATGTAAGTCAGCCATCAAACTCTTAGTCTCTGTGCACCATATAAGAACTTTATATGTTTTTACTTGTAATGGCGATCTCTCTCATTCCTGTCAGCGCACCTGTGAAGATGAAAAACAGCATTAATCCACTTCACTTTATACCCTCCCCGTTTGCCCAGCAGGCGTTTTGAGATTTACAGCACCGTGTCTGCCCTCCATGTATGTTTAACGGGAAAATGGTGCGGAGCAATTCGATAAGTTACGACGTCATACATCACTTCCTCAAGACACATTCGCTTGTATTTCTTTAGCCAGCATCAGGCTATGCAGAAATGAACATATATCTTCTCTATACATAGTAAAAAAAAAATGCATGGTTCCACACAATTCCTTAATTTTGTCCCAACACAAATCGATTAAGTTGATTTTATCATTTTTACAACTTTAAGTGGATTTAACATAAAACAATTAACCTCTATGTACTGTTGGGGATGTTTCATCCACTCTGGGGTGATTTTGTGTCTTCATTTGGCCACAACTTTTTCTGTGTTTCAGCAAATGGAATGATCTTTGGTGACAACTTATTTTGACTTATTTTGAGAAAATGCTTATTTTGAAAAATACATATAAATACATATTTTGAGAAAATGATTTTTTTAAAGGACTAGAAGATACACTCTGGGCAAATTTATTCAATTCAATTCAATTCACCTTTATTTGTATAGCGCTTATACAATGTAGATTGTGTCAAAGCAGCTTCACATTCAAGATTATAGTAAATTGAAGCAGTGTCAGTTCGATTTTCAGAGTTTCAGTTCAGTTCAGTTTAGCTCAGTTCAGTGTGGGTTAATAATCACTACTGAGAGTCCAAACACTGAAAAGCAAATTCATCGATGCACATTTACTACTCTTTAGTTATGCTAGGGATGAAAACATCCACTGTCAATTTTTATTTAAATTTTTTTGCATAAATCTGTTAATCAACCTCAGCCCTGATCAAACTTCTAAATTGCTTAGAACAGTGATTCTCAAACTGTGGTACGCGGAAGAATCGCTGAATAATAAAATAATAAAATGAACACACTTTTAACCCTTTGATGCGTACAATTACACCGAGACTCATGTGATCAGACAGCATTGGCTGTTCCCTGAAGTGTAAGATTATGCTAGAGTGCTTTTAATGTTTATTTTAGTGCATCGCATCATCAGATGTTAAAAATCTGTTTGCTTGGCGCAGAGCCAGAGGAAGATGTGCGCGTCGCTTACAGAGCAGATACACACGCGCTAGAGAAGCGCTTCTGCAGACCGGTGTTGTAGTTACTGAAAACTCAGAACTTTCCCTATGCTGCATCACTGGTAAAATAATTATTACAAATGTGTTAAATGTGTGTTCGTAGTTGTGTAAAATAATGCGTGTTTTCGACATATAAAGTTATTTGTTTTGTAAAGCAGAGTATGCGGCTTTTATGTTTAGTTTGTTACCTCAGATTTAATTTGGACGTGATTCAAATGGCGCGAGACACAGAACGTAGACTTAAGGAAATTTGCCATGCTTGAAGCTTAGAGCAAGAATATAATTAAAGTTGTTCTTTGTTTGCACAGATTGAGGGACCGCAAACCGTAACCGAGTCTGCTTGAAAACAGTTGTCGGTGTGCAGTTAACGCGAACTTCACGGTTCACTTATGTGATCTCATTCGCACCAGATCGCAGAAATACCGCACATATGAATTGGTAAAGCACTGTATGCATTTAATCACTCGTTTTTCTGACACACATAGGTTTACTGTAAATGACAAGCAGCAGATCTAATTTCTTATTATCAGGTCCAAGCAACATTTCCAGGTTTTTATGAATACATGAATACTTTACAAGTACAGCAGTTTTCTTTTTACTTTTTAAGAACAGTGCCATTTTTAATGAACTTTTAAAAGCACATTCTAATTTAAATGGTGAAGTGTTTTTGTTTTGTTTTTGTCAGCAAGCACAATTAATGTTTAACTATTTATAATGTTTAAAGTGGCTGACAATAATACATATTCTTAGTAATAGGAATTAATCTGCCTCGTTTTTTGAACTGTGTAATGCTGCAGCTGCTTAATTAGACCTATTACGTTACTTTATTTCAATACAAGTCATTATGGTGGTACTTGGAAAGACAATTTTTGTCTGAGGTGGTACTTGGTGAAAAAAGTTTGAGAACCACTGGCTTAGAAAATTACAGGATTTTAACTTTTTAATTAAGAAATTAATAAATGATGCCACTGATTTGGTGAAAAAACACACAAAATTAGGTATCTTTAATATAAAAAGTAATTGTTGACTGGATTTTAGCTTCCACTGTTATGCTGATGATACACAACTTTATATCTCCTCTCAACCTGATCATTTGTATGAATTTATGAAATTAACAGATTGTATTGCTGATAGTAAAAATTGGATGGCTAATAACTTCTTATTACTAAATTCAGATAAAACTGAGGTCTTGCTTATTGGACCCAAATACCTCACATGCAAAAACCTAAAACACTGTCTAACCCTGTTTAAGATTTTTGATAGCAACCTGTCGTTTGAAGGCCAGATTTCAAGCATCTGTAAAACTGCATTTTTCTTCTTAAAAATGTTGCCAAACTTCGACATATGCTATCAATGTCTGATGAGGAAAAGCTTATTCATGCTTTCATGACCTCTCGATTAGATTACTGTAATGCATTACTGGGCGGTTGCCCTGTTGGTCTAATTAACAAACTTCACCTAGTTCAAAATGCAGCTGCTTGAGTGTTTTCTAGAACTAAGAGATATGATCATATTACTCCAGTTCTATCATCATTGCATTAGCTCCCTATCAAATATCGTATAAATGAAAAAAAATGTATTGACTACCTATAAAGCCCTGAACGGCTTAGCTCCCCAGTATTTGTAATTGGTGAAGTTTGTTCCTTGCTGCTGTCGCCACTGGCTTACATGGTTTGGGACTTGTGGAGCTGCACGTCAATGGATTTGCTCTTCAGTGTTTGGACTTTCAGCAGTGAAAATGAAACCACTCTGAACTGAACTAAACTGAACTTCAACTTTGACAACTGGACTGACACTGCAATTTACTATAATCTTATATGTTAAGCTGCTTTGACAATCTACATTGTAAAAATGCTATAGAAATAAAAATGAATTGAATTGAATTGAACTGGATTTTTTCCCCCCTTTTTATCACAGTCTTGGCGTGTGAAACAACATTGCCTTTGATGCATTGTTTTTGATTAATTTAAAAATTTTTCCCCCTAATTTACTGTTGGTGTCTGTTTTTGTCTCATTGACTTCCATTGTAACCACATGTTTTGATTGCAAAACCATGACACCAAATAATCATGCATTTTTGCATGTTGCTGGTTTTCCCTGCTGGGAAGAGTTAAAATGTGCAATTTTTACTGTTGATCATCCGTTGGCATAATTAACCCTTTAGATAGGCCTGTCCAAAAAAAAGCTTAGTTTCTGGATTTTATATGGAGTATAACAGCATGTTAAAGTGTGTGTATGCGTGTCTGTGAGTGTGTGAGAGTGACCTTTACGCATTTATCTTCGTCTGAGAACATTTTTATATGCATCTCAGCTTTCAGAACTACATGGAGTAAACAAAAACAAAGACTGTGTATTTATGCACCATTAAATGTGGCTATAATGAAGGTCAATGGGGCAAAACAATCACCAACAGTAAATTCTTAAGGAAAAATGAAAATCTAACAAGCATCATAGCCAAATAGTGTTACTAATCGTCCACATGTCTAAGACTGTGATAAACGGTAAAAGAAAACCCAGTCCACAATTAGTTTTTGTACTGAAAATACATTATTTTGTGTGTTTTGTTCACCAAGTCAGTGATATCATTTGTGAATTTAGCAACTAAAGAGTTAAAATCATGTAATGTTCTAAGAAATGTAGTAGTTTTGATCAGGGCTGAGGTTGATTACCACATTTATGCAAAAACAATTAAAAACAATATATATCAGATGCATTCATCCCTAACATAACAAAAGGGTATAGGCAATTTGAACAGTGCACAAGGGTTATGTTTTTCCAAAAAAATAAGATTTGTGTTGTTTGAGCTCATTTTAACCCTAAGATGTCATTTGGGACCCCTAAGATGTTTTGACATTCCCTGAAATTTGTGCTTTTTTCAGTTACTTATCACATAGTATTGGTCAACATATGCATGGTTAGTACATTTTGGAGAAAGAAATGTAGTCGAAAAAAACACATTAAATGGGCCTGAATAGGACTTTTGTGTAAGTCATTTGTACAAGTGAATTTTTTAGTGTACATTCAATGTTCAGTTGAAAGCAAAATTATTAGTTGAAATTTTTATCATTTTTAAAAATCAGAGCAAGGACATTTTTGAGGTTTTCCTATAGTACTTATTCTTATGGATAAACTGTTATTTATTTTAGTTTGGCTAGAAAAAAAAAACTGTATGAAAACACATTTTAAAGTCAATATTAATAGCCTGCTTAAAATATACAGTTGAAGTCAAAATGATTTGCCCTCTTGTTATTTTTTTGCTTTTTTAAATATTTCCCAAATGATGTTTAACAGAACAAGGAAGTTTTCACAATATTTCCTATAATATTTTTTATTCTCCAAAAAGTCTTATTTGTTTTATTTCAACTACAATAAAAACAGTTTTAGTAAAATAAATAAATAAATAAATAAATAAATAAAAAAATAAAAAAATAAATAAATAATAAAAAAAATAAATAAATAAATAAATAAATACATAAATACATAAATAAATAAAACAAACATTAAGGTCAATATTTTTACTTATTACTAGTCTTTTATAAAGGCACTGGTTACGACTTGGCTCAAAAGCTATGACAAATTAAAAGAAGACAGGTGGTTTGGTGCCGATGAAAAATGTATTAATTTAAACATAAAAGAATAAACAAATAAGAATTTCAAAATGGAAATAATCAATGCTCAAACTTATGTAAGTAAAAATGACCTGTTAACCTAAACTAAAAACAAACAAAACACAAAAATAAAATAACCGCAAGCAAGGGGACACCACACGTCAACATTGCGTTCATAGGTTCAGACTCAGACTCAGACTTTATTATCCCATTTAGGGAAACTAACATTGCAGCAAGGTGCCATAACACAAGCGAAGTTCCATGTACACATTAACAAAATATTATCACACAACATACAATACATCAATTTTTAGGTGCATCTCCCTCTCTGCTGCACTCATTTAATGACCTATTAGCCACCATTATAAAATCATTTCTAATTCTATTTGTCCTGCAAATAGGAACTCTAAAACGACGTCCTGATGGCAGCAGCTGAAACACAGAGTACAATGGGTGATCCGGGGTGCATAGGATGCCCTGAGCTCTCTTTGAAAAATAATTATGGTAAATTACCATTAGACCAGTTTGGTTAAAACCGACGATCTTGCCTACCTTCTTCATAAGGCTACTCAACCTGTTCTTATTTGACAAACTCAGATTACCGTACCAAGCTACAATGCGGGAAGATAAAACTGATTCAATAAATTGTTTCTAAAACAGTGTCATCATAGAGGTGCGAACCCAAAACCCAAAATTTCCTCAAAAAAAAAAAAAAAAACATTCTTAGTTGAACTGTAGGAGAGAGAACAGGTGAGTCTTCTAGTCTCACCTACTGGCCGGCCAAAGCAGGAAGAATAAAGACCTGTCACACTAAGCAAAAAAAAAGATGTTTTATTTCACATTCACCTCTCTGGTGATGTTGTTTTAGTAACACAGATTGAAAGAGACTCCAATGTTTGCACTTCAAAGTATCTTGCCTGCATTGCTAAATCCTTGAACCATAATCCTTAAATTGTACAGTCAGTGTTTGTACAGCCAGCGAAACTGCTTAAGTTTTCTTTTTGAGAGTGCCATAATAACATTAGAAGAACAGAAGGATGCCATTGTTTCATCTCTGGGAGGATCCAGCTTATGTTTCTTCAGCAGAAAGCACAGGATGTGGAAGCTCGGGATATGGAGATGTGGCCACTTGCCAAGAGATAGCTTTGAAATAATGGATCAATTTCTGCTCTCTAATGACTATGGTGGTAAGGATTTATCGAGTTGATGCGGGACCTTGAGTGACCCTATTTAAGACAAAAAGAAAAACACACCTAAATAAACACATCCTCTCTCTTATTGGCAGACTTTGTTTGTTTCGTCCAGTAATGACTTCTCCTGTCCGAGCTGTCAAGCCTTTTTGTTTACAGTTCAATTCAATTCATTCATTCATTTTCTTTTCGGCTTAGTCCCTTTATTAATCAAGGGTCACCACAGCAGAATGAACCGCCAACTTATCCAGCATATGTTTTACCCAGCGGATGCCCTTCCAGCTGCAACCCATCACTGGGAAACATCTAAACACTCTCATTTACACTTATACACAAGGGCCAATTTAGCTTACCCAGTTCACCTATACCGCATGTCTTTGGACTTGTGGAGGAAACTGGAGCACCCGGAGGAAACCCACGCCAATACGGGAAGAACATGCAAACTCCACACAGAAATGCCAACTGACCCAGCTGAGGCATGAACCAGCGACCTTCTTGCTGTGAGGCGGCAGCACTACCCACCCTGCCGCTCAAAGAAAAATATATTTATTATCGTTAAAATAAAAAAAATATATATACAATATACAATATTTTCGCAAAATAAACCCCACTTCAAGCTTTTTTTTTTTTACATTGTTAGAGATTAAAGCAGACCTGTGCATTTTACAGCCGCCGGGCCACATGCGGCCCACTGGACTTCTTTGATTGACCTGTGTGAAGTATTTATTTAATTTAAATTAAACCGCAAACAAGGCCTTGCAATGCGCAGGTCTGATATTGCGAGTCAACGAAAGGGGACTTTTACAAATAGCGCCTTTTTGCGCACTCAGTTTCATATTTTTTTAAATGGAGACAAGCCTGTTCAGTGCGCAAATAAAGGCCGGCTCACACTGTGAGATTGCACCAAACACGGAAGAAAACACTCCGGAGTTTGACGTCATCCACCTGCCACACTTTCACTATGCCGCGTTCTGAAATGATTCCTCATAGCAAATGTAAACAAACGGTAGCGGCAATTTTGTCTTAATGTCTCAATAATAAAACCAGGAAGAAAAAAAACAGTTTTGACATTTCCCTGCCGTCATTTGAACTGACGCATGAATCGCGTCATCAAATTCGGAGCTCCTATTGGTTCTTGGATTGATGCTCAATGCAGCTGTTGTCACACTGCAGAAAAGTGTCTGAAATCTTCATAGGAGAGAAAATCTGATCACAACAGGCACAAAGTGGCTGTCTGTTAACATGTCAAACCAACGATTAAAGATCACAGATTTTAACCCAGGATTTTAGGAATCTTTTAGGATTTCCCAAATTTGTCTCAGATGATAAAATCGCGTCTGAAATCTCACAGGGTGAGCAGGGCTTAAGAAGGGATACACATGCGGTATGTCATGCATACGTTTTCCAGGCACCGCAAGTTGAAAAATCAAAACATTTCAGAGTGCCGCAAGCAAACCACGAGTCATGTGACAGAAACGAACCAGACAGCTTCACACTTTGTATGGATTTACACAGTAATAAAGGTAGACTAATTACCTTAGATTAACAATTTAACAAATCCACAAACAGATCCTCTCTTAGTGATGAGCATTACATCACATATCCTCCTCACATTCAACCTGACTTCAGTGCACTTGTTCAGCCCAACACAGGCTAGAATTCTCTCACTGAACTTGAAAAAATAATAAATGAATGAATGAATAAAAAAGGTGAAGCAATCAAACAAACATCCCTGTGGCATTTAGATGAAGTTAGTAACGTGATGCTGGTCTTTAAAATACTTTTCTGTGTAAAATTTATCCTTTTTTATGAGTTTTTATGAATGTTTATTGAATCGTTTCACAGAATGTTATATATTTTTTTTTTTATAAATTAACTGTATTGGTCTGGCCCTTGTTGGCATGGTGGCACATTGGGTAGCACTGTCGCCTCACAGTAAGAAGGTTGCTTGTTCGAGCCACGGTTGGGTCAGTTGGCATTTCTGTGCGGAGTTTGCATGTTCTCACCATGTTTCCTCCGTGTGCTCCAGTTTCCACCCAGTCTAAACAAAATTTTCCACAGTGTATGCGAGTGAATGAGAGTGTATGGGTTTCATAGTGATGGGTTGCAGCTGGAAGGGCATCCGCTGCGTGAACAAATGCTGGATAACTTGATAGTTCATTCCGCTGTGGCAACCCCTAATTAATAAAGTGTAACAAGACAGTGACACTTGACAAATGGGTTGAGGACTCTTATGCGGGTCTTTATTGAACAGGAAGGTCAGGCAAGCAGTGGTCAATACAGGAACAAACAGATGTGCATGGACAATCCAGAGTCATAGTCGAAATAACAGGCAAGTGGTCAGAAGGCAGGAAGCAGGCAACGTAAATAAACAAAACAAAGCAAGGCCTAACACGGAAAGCAAGGCAAGGGAAAATGCATCAGTGCGTGCAATCAGTGTGCAATCAGTGGAATCTGGAACATGTGCGTGTGAGCGGTGCATGACTGCATTTGTAGTTCATATGAGGCAGGATTGCAGTTCGTGTGGGTTTGAATGTTGTCCAGCGATATATAATGGTTTGATCGCTGGTGATCGTGACATAAAGGGACTAAGGCAAAAAGAAAATATGAATGATTGTATGAACGAATGGTTTGGCCCTCTAAAACTGCCCCAGACTCTAATGTGGCCCCTTGGAAAATTTTATTTCCTAGCCCTGGGTAAAAGTCTTTTTGATTTTTTTCAAGAATGTTTTTTTAAATAGTTTTGTTGTCACTTTTATTGAGAAATTATTTATTTAGTGGCTTGTTAAAACTGCTTATTTACAATGAGCTGAATCAACAACGTTATTGTTTTATAATGAATAATTCTAGCATTACATAATAATAAATACTTTAAGCATGAAAAGTTTTAGAGCAATTTTCTCTCTCTTTTTAAATCTTTAATCATTGCATTGTTTTTCTGTTTTTCTTTAGTGTTTGAGTCCCACATGCACTGCATTCTGTTCCATTTGTTGCTTTTTATCTAGCTGTGTTCAAAGCGTGAACCAATTCAGTATCTTTCTGATACTCTCTCTCTCTTTTTTGTGCCCCTGCTCACTCATTTGTCAAGTGACATTCTGTCCACTGGCCCAAACATATCATGCTGGCCTTGAGCCATTCTTATTGTTGAACACTGCCATCTGACAAAAATGGCAAGAACTTTCTGAAAATGGCATGTTTTGGCTGGCTTCATATCAGCCTTTGGGGGAATATGTTGTTTGAATTTAATTGAATTTGAAATGTGTGAGCAAATGGGATGTTGAATTGACTTTTTCATTTGAGCGTCTATTATAAATACATTGACATTCATAAAATGGATGCTGCACTGCATGTTCACTCAGACAATGCCTTATTTAATGAATGAATGGATGGTCAGGTGGATGGATAAATATCAGATGGGCAGATGTATGGATAGATAGATGGGTGGGCAGATATATGCATAGGTTGGTTGGATAGATATAAGGATGGATGGAAGGATGAGTAAAAATATAGAATGCATAATTACATTTTTGAGAAGAAATATATATGGATGGATTGATTTAAGTTGATCAGAGAATAAAAACCTAAATGGAAATTGATGGATGCATAGATGTATTGGTGGTAGATACATTGGTTACTCAATGGATGGATGGGTGGATGGATTGCAGATGAATGGATTGGTCAGTGGATGTATAGATGAATTGGTGAATGATGAGTGGTGGATTGATGGACTGATGGTTCCTAAATGGATAGGTAATTTTAAGGGATTGGTGGATAGACTGGTAGATGAAAGGTAAATGAATGGATTGGTCAGTGAATGGATGGGTGACTTGGTGAAAGATAATGGATAGATATTTGAATGGGGAGATTGGTGAATGGATGGATGGATAGATGAATTAACAGCTTTGTGGATTAATGGTAGATAGTGATGCTGATGGATGGATGGATGGATGAGCAGATAGGATGGGCAAATATATGGATATTTGGATGGAACAATGGCTATGTGAGTAGTACATGGGTGGATGCATTGGTAAATGTGTGGAAGAATGTATGTATGGATGGGTAGAGATTGATGGATGGATGGCAGATGGATTGAGTGAATAAATAGGTTGGTAAATTTAAGGATAAATAAGTAAATGGATGGATTCGGCAGATGTATGGATAGGCAGATGAATGGATGGGCAGATAAATGGATGAATTGATGAGTGGATGTATAAATGGGATCATTGAGAGATATTTAAGCAGTTTGATTGATTGATTGATTGATTGATTGATTGATTGATTGATTGATTGATTGATTGATTGATTGATTGATTGATTGATTGATTGATTG
>CAIGQZ010032693.1:2312939-2331100 GCA_903798205.1 Danio tinwini
ATATATATATATATATATATATATATATATATATATATATATATATACATGAGTAGCAGTGCAATATGGCTGTATATTGGCATTTGAGGTAGGCGTGCACGGCCGCGTGCCTTAGAGCCCTACCAGCCATATATGATAATATACAGCCATACTGCAGTGCTACGAGTGTGATATTGCCCTTATACAACAGTTTAATGGCATAATTGTGTATATATATAGAAAAAAAATATTATACATATATGTATGTGTCCACCGGGTCCAAACACGTGCTACAGGTGAATTTAATAAACTAAATTAGCGGTAGTGTGTGTGTGAATGGGAGTGTGTATGGGTGTCCCTGTGTTGGGATGCGGCTGGAAGGGTTGGGGTTCATTCCACTGTGGTGACCCCTGATAAATACAGTAAGCCACTAAGCCAAAGGAAAATGAATGAATGAATGAATTTAGAACACTTTAGCAGTCAGTCAATGTAATGCAACCAATAACAGCATTTTAACACCACCAAAGTGACTTGTGAGCATGTTTTTTTTTTTGTCATCTTCAAAACAGTACAGTACAGTCAGACTTGTATTCCTATTTTTGCAGTTTTAGATGGGAGATGGAGGTGATAAGTTCATCATAAGCGACCTCTGAGCAGCCAGAAGAGCTGAGCGCCCGCTGTGGAGGTAATTCACTCTGCTGTATTCACCTTCCAGACACATTGAGTGTGATACGCTGCCCGCTGTCTTATCTGCATCCACAAGCACATAAACATGCAGGCCGGCGTTCTGCTGTTCTCTCCCCGGATTCACACTCAAATTGATTTACTGCTGGAGCTAATAGGATCCGCGCAAGCGTGCCTTTAGCAGCGATACAGACTGGCATGTTGTGGCCACAGCGCAGAGAACCCGCATGTTACTGCTGGGATTCGGTGCCATTATTGAGCTGTTTTGTGACATTGCCATTGTGTTTGACTTTTTGTTTTCAAGGACCCTTAAATGTCTGCATAAGACCCTGTTTCTAAAGCCTGTTTTTATGGCAGTAATATATTGTGGTCAAAGAGATGTTTGCACAAAAAAAATGGAGGAAAGAGAAAGTTAATGGCATAGTTCACCCAGAGTTCAGCCAAATGTGCTCATCTTCATGAGTTTATTTTCTCTGTTGAACATAAAGATATTTTGAAGAATGTTGGAAACTGGTAGCCACTGACCGATTAGTAGGGAGAAAAAAAATGCTATGGAAGTCAATGGTTACTGGTTTTCAGCATTCTTCTAAATATCTTCTTTTGTGTTCAATGAAAGAAAGAAACAAATGGAGTGTACTGTAAGTAAACGATGACATATTTTTTTATTTTATGGGGAACATCCTGTCATTTTATTGTATTTTTATGTAAAGTACTAATGAACATCATATGCAAATTAAAAAAATAATCTTTAAAGAGACAGTTCACAATACTATGGAAGTCAATGGTTACATCTCAATAGATACATGTTTCCAGCATTCTTCAAAATATCTTCTTTTGTGTTCAACAGAAGAAAGAAACAATTGGAGTGTAAGTAAATGATGACAACATTTTTAATTTTATGGTGGACATCCTGTCATTTTAGTGTATCTTTGATAAAAAGTATGAATGAACGAACACCATATGCAGATAAAAAAAATATATTTAAAGAGACAGTTAACCATACAATACAAATCCTGTCGACCCATAACAAGTCATCGTTTACTTGCACTCCAATTGATTCTTTCTTCCGTTGTACACAAAAGAAGATATTTAGAAGAATGCTGGGAACATGTAACCATAGACTTCTAAGACACTTTACAGTTCAATGGATACTAGTTTCCAACATTCTTCAAAATATCTTAAAAATATTTACTTTTTATCAAGGATACAATGATAATAAATGGCAGGATGTCCATTAACTGACAGGATAATCATTTACAATGTCAAAGAAGATTCATTCATTAAATTAAATGCAGCTTTTTTAGCTTACTGTTTATAATCTTGAAAAATACATTTCGAATATCAAGACGCATAGATGATAAAAAACATAACTGCTAAACAACTGTTAATAATTCTTAATGATATGAAGTGTTTTCAAAACAAGCAATCCGATTTATTTTTATTTATTTATTTTTTAATGTGAGTGATAATGATCTTTGCAATGCAACATAGGCTTATTCTGAAAACATAGCCCTATATACTGTACATTTCTGGAGATCGCTAATTATGTAGCCAGAAGTTTGTATGGCTGCATTTCGACTTTAAGATGAATGCTACGGGGCAGAATGCTCACCAGCTTACCTCTCACTTTGTCAATGTTACCAGTTTGTCCAGTGGCTCGCCCTGTATGTCAGCAGACTTGAGACGCAGAGAGGAGTTGATCACGACAGAGGGGTTTTAATTTAGCGAAGAACTGGGGCCTGTTTCAGAAAGGAGGTTAAGTGAAAACTCAGAGTCTTTTAACCCTGAAATAAGAGAAACTCTGGGTTTTCCATTTCAAAATGGCAAGTTTGTCAAACTCGAGAAAGCTGGTTAAGTCAAGCCTGTTTCTGAAAAAGAGGTAACTTTAACTCAGAGTCAGTTACCAAAACTGTAACTTACTCTGTGAACCTAACCTGGTCAGGAACAGGTTTTATTCTTCATAAGATGCGCATAAACTGCGATGAAAACCCTTTTACTGAACAAATTCCAGTGTGTGCATTAAAAAATGGTTTGTTATAAGAGATGATGATAAAAATGTGTGTGAAAAGACAAACCAGCAGGCTGAGCACATTGTAAAACATCTTAAATGTTGTTTTGGTCATTCTAAAGCGCCTCAACCTTTTCAGTATGAATGTATATTATTAATTACCTCCAGAGCGTCTGGAGCGTGTCAAGAGCGTCTGTTCTCCACGTCTCATGGCTTCAAACGCCACCACGTGTTCATTGCGTGTCAATCGTCTTCTGAGGCGCAAATACATTTAGCCTATTTGGCGCCAGTTAATCAGGAAGTGACAAATTTGTTGTCTTCGATTCATTGGATGGAAACGCTGCTTTATTCGCACATCTTTTATGCTTTATTCCAGTTTTGCATATGAATTTAATTAATATTTTTGTAAGGAAACAGCTATTGCCAACATTTCAGTCACACAAAGAACAAAGTCACATAAGAGAATGGCTTGTCCTTTTTTAAAATAATTAGCTTAAATTCACTGACCTTCGACATGTACTGTAACTAGATTAATGGAATTATTATTCGTTCTAAAAACTATTTGTTAGTTCCGCTTACATTCTAAACGTCAAATAAACCTCTATCACTTAATCAATAATAGAGGCAGACACACAAGTGCACTATTAAAACTGATCATCGTGTGTAAAAGTGGGAACGTGTCTAAACATTTTATAAACATCACACATTACATTACTTTTTATTATACTTTAATATATAAATTCTTTAAATGTAAACTTACTCATTAACTTAAGCAGCTATGTTTTCCCACACTAACTGTCTCTGTCTCACGGATGCAGTGGTTTTTCTTTTTTCTAATATATGGTGATATTTGGTATAACTTTGCATGAGCACATCAAGTTCAGCTGAAGAAATAAATGCTGGTCTTTTTTTTCAGATGTTGCCATGAACACTCGTAATATCTGCGCTCTATTGATAATGCCTTTTTATAGTCACATTGTGCGTGCTTAACTCTGAGTTGGTCTACTCAAAGTTGATTGACCCAACTTAGATCAGCTGATCTGAAACCCAAAACTCTGAGTTTTTAATCTCTCGGTAAATCAACTCAGAGTTTAAGTTTAAACTCCAAGTTGGTTGAACCTCCTTACTGAAACAGGCCCCTGATCAATCGGTGCTTTTGAAAACACTATTGGTTGTGTTTAGGGAAGGAGGATAGTGGGTCAGTCAATCGATAGCAGCCTCCGGTGGATTTACTCAAGAACAGCAAACATTATTGGCACTCATGAGAAAAATTTGACATCTGAAAAAAGCATACATGTAAATGTAGCTAAATGTAGCTCCTGGGATACATTTGTGACTCTCCAAAAAAACAAATGTATATATAAATATATACGTTTTCAGAATAAGCCTGGGTTGTAGCAATAATGTTTACTTTTTGAAAGTCTTCCAAAATGTTACATCTTAAAATCTATTGTTTGTCCCTCTTGTTTATTTATTTATTTTATATACAATAACTAACATTTCAAAAAAATAAATAAATCAAGATATGTAAGGCTGACTAATTCTATGTATTGCATACATGCTTAATTAACTAGATTAGCCGACCCAGGCTCATTCTGATTGTACCTCTATATACATTTCTGGAGAGCGCCAAATACGTCCAAAGAGATTCGTTTTTTTGCAGTTTTTGTTTTCGTGAATCCACTAGAGGCTGCTGTGTATGCTTTTTCAGATCACAAATTTCTCTCACGAGTGCCATTCACACCTGCTCTTCTTGTGTAAATCCACCATAGGCCGATGTCGACTGACCGACCAATAGTGTTTTAAAAAGCACCGATTGACTAGCTAACCCCCGCCCCTTCCTTTCCCTAAACTCAACCGACAGTGTTTTGAACAGCAGTCCAGAAAACAAAAGCCCTTGCTGTAGCCTGATTCTTACCACGTTTTCAGACTTTACCACATTCTCAGCCTGTTATTAACATGTTTATTTTATTTTAAGCTTTTGTTTTTGTCTAACCTGATTTCTGGAACTGTTTATTCACTGGACTCAAACCCTGTCGTCGCGGTCAACTTCTTTCTGCATCTCAAATCCGCCGACATATGCGACGAGGCACTGGACCAACTGGTAACAGTGGGAAAGCCCACTCAGAGGTAAGCTGTCAGCTGGTAAGTGCGAAAAGGAATACCATCATACGAGTTCGTTTTTAAGATGAAGTGCAGCCATACGTTCTTCTGGCTACATCATTTCTGATCTCCAGAAATATATATAGGGCTACGTTTTCAGAATGAGCCTATGTTGCAACTTAGCTGGAGTGGATTGTGTTTTAAAAGCATACAATAACATACTGCTTTAATCCTCATCAACAGATTTGGATCTATTTAAAGTGCTGGTGTAAGGGTTCATCTATTAGTCCTATGGCGAAACTAACAGCATGGGTGAAGGTTAAATGCATGTAAGCCGTTTTAGCACATGTGAAAATAAATATTTTAGTTTAATATTTCTATTATTAATTTGTTTCTAGCTCCAAATTTAATCTGACTCCAATTAATGATTATTTAAATTTAGATTCATCCAATTCAAGCTGATCACCATATAGGTTGTGATTTGGTCTAATTTAGATTAATTAACCCTAATAAATCCTTATTTTCAGTTAATGGTTCATCGTTTACCCAAAGTCTCTTAGAGTCAGTATGCTGGCCAGTTACATCTGCTCACGGACACATCCTTGCCAGTTCTGGTTCTTCGATAAAGAATATAACTGTAAGCTAATTTCCTTTAAATAGTAATAGGCCACCCCATGCTTGCTCATACTTAAAGAAAGTTAGATTTAGCCTAGATTATATCATACTAAGTCAGTGATTGTCAGAAATCATCAGGTCTCTAATGCTGTGCCTATGCTCCATCCATTGAGCCTGAACGTATGACAAATCCTGGTCGTAGGCTGTGGAAACATCAGCCTAAACAATCTACTAAATTTAATCGATTTTAGGAGATATCAGAGTTAAACAAGAATTTTACATTTATTTGTCAGGCAAAGATTTTCCATTCCAGTTCACATAATTAAACAAAATAAGCCAATCAAGATTGTACAACATCAATTACGCCAAGATTAATTTCAGTTCATTTCAGTTAGAGATTAATACCTGACCATGTAGAATTACATTGCAGAATATAAGTCCTGATGCAGAGCTCAGGGACTTATACACTGCAACGGGGTATTCTGGCTACAGAGTCCCACAGACACTTTCCTTTTGCCTAAATACTCAAATCACCATAAATTCAAGACAATAAAAGCTTCACCAATAACTTTGCCTGGTCATGAGTTGATATGAAGACCTGGAGTGGAGCATCTGGCAAAGATCTTATCAAAGTCTAAACCCAAATTAACTGATATAAGGGAAATTGTAAAATATTACAGTAAAAATTAGGACCACTTTACTAATCACACAGACATTTAAAATGACACCAAACATGAATATAGAGCCGCAAGATACACCATATTAAAAGCTCTGGTGGAGAAGGTAAAGTCCAGGGCAAAGAGGGGGGCTCAGGATGCATGAGCGAGACAACCTGAACAACTGGTTTCCTGATCTTCTTCTCAGATTAAAAGTTTATTGTTTTAGTGCCTGACCATTCTCATGCTCTTGTCTCATTTGGAGTTCCAAAACAGTTTTCAGGGTTTAATATTATGGAGAGATATAGCCATCCTTACACAGGCAAATGTTTTCTTCAGATTTACCACTTAATGAGATGAGCATAAATGTATACCTCTTGATAAACCATCACTGTGGGTTCATTCAACATTCAAAAGTTGGATTTTTACTTATTAACTCATGAATGGAAATGGCTTATACAATGCATTTTAGTTTTACTCAACAACAGTGTTTGGTAAGTTACTGACTACAGGAAAATTGTAATTTGATTACAGTACATTACTAATTACTAAATGTAAAAAGTAATTAGATTACTAATTCCTTTAAAGTTACTTTTAAAACATATAAAACCAAAAAAATACAAAAAACTGCAGCTCTTTCAGTTATTTAATATTCACTGAAAAACATTACAATGGGTTTAACACAGCAGCTTGACAAATTAAATGTGTTGTTATTTTGAACACAAAAGAAGACATTTCAAAGAAATGTGCATACCTGTAACCATTGACAGTCATAGTAAAAAAAAACACTATGTCTGCGGTTGTGGAGACAAACTATCAATGCTCAAATGTTAAATCAGTGAAATCTGGAATATGTAAGTGCGCTGTGTGCGCATCACTCCCAATATGCTTGTGTAAGATGCACCTCCATTGGAAATAACAAACTTGCACGTAAGCAAGATGTGATATGTGAACAGCACCATAAGCAGCTACGCTTCTCTTTAGATTTTCAGAAGATGCCTTCACTCCGGATCCTGCACAAAAATCCAATTTAGTCTGTTTAGGCTTAGTTGGGCCGATGTGTTTTTGGGCGGCGGTGTCCTCCTTAGTGCAGTATATTGTTGTTGTGCTTGAACAAGTTCCTGGTCGAGTTAAAAGCAGTCAAAAGCTCTTAAGAGAATAGACATAGACTGCAGCTCACAGCGATATTTTTGTTTTTACGCTCAATGAAGTCTAAGTAATGTCTGTATTTCTACTTGAAGAAGCACCAGCCATTTTACAGCAATTTCAAGCAATTTAAAAGTGAATGTTTATTAACTGACGTTGCAGCTAAAAACGTGATTTTTAAAAAAGCAAATATTGTTTTCTAAAATCTATATTTGTAATGTAAGTAACAAAATTACATGGACTTTAGTAACTCTATCAAATTACACAGTTTAAAATGTAATTTGTTACATTACTGCGATCCCCAAAAATGTAATTAGAATACAGTAACTGTGGAATGCATTACACCCAACTCTGCTCAACAAAATAAAGGTAGTGCAAAAATAATTGCTTTTTGTTTGTCCTTTTGTTGAGTTAGAAAAGACAGAAAGCTCTCCATATTGCTGAAGACGTAAAAAAAAAAAAAAAAAAAAAAAAACATAACATAAAAAAAATGAACAGTTGAAAATTTGGATTTCATGTTAATGTCCTCTTTTTTCTGACCTGATGCCTGCTTTGTTGAACACAGGGCAACATGACAAACACATGTCCTGCAAACCCCAGAGAGAAGCAGCAGAAAACAGAGGATGACAGTAAAAAATGGAGCTGTGGAAAGGACTGTCCCATGGTATCCTCCACAACTAAACTGGAGAGATGAAAGCATTGGTATTTGAGAAGTGTGTGAGCTGAGGGTCCTGCTGGGCTTCTGTGCCTTTATTACAGTCTCCTTCTCTTCTTCTTCTTTCTCTCTCTCTCTCCATCTCACTGCTGCTTACCTGAGTATGATGGATGTTGCAGTCTCTTTGTATTACCTTCTTACCTAAAGTCTCTCTCCAAGAGTTCCTGCTCTTCTCTCTGAATTGGAAAAAGGGCAATGTGTGTGTGTGTTTTACCTTTTTATTTCCCTTAGAAGAGTGAATCTCACCAAACCTGTCAAAAACATAACCCGGTCAAACTTCCCAAAAAAAAGTTTTTTTTTATTATAATTATTTGAGTTTGAGTTGATGTTTAAGTGAAGTTTATTTATAAACTAATTTCGAGAGGATCACATGATTATGATTGAACACGGCTGGTCATGCATTAACCATGTATGACCAACCAATCAGACAATTTCTAACCCACTATAAAGAGCCAGGGTTTCTTACTACAGTCATCTTCGTTTCAAGAATCCCCCCTTCCACCCCTACTCCTCCTCTTTTCCTTTCATAGGGCGGCACGGTGGCCCAGTGACTAGCACTACGGCCTCACATCAAGAACGTCACCGGTTCAAGTCCTTTAACAGACTGGCTGTCGTTTCTGTGTGAAGTTGGCATGTTACTCCCGTGCTTGCGTGGGTTTCCCCCGGGTTCTCCGGTTTCCTCCCACGTTCCAAAAACATGCACTACAAGTTAATTGAACAATCTAAATTTAGCATTAGTCAAACTTTTATCCATCAGCATATCTCTCTGTAGCAATTATTTTCTGTCATCAACTCTTACAAAAGGGGGGAGTTCTCGAGATCTACCCGAGCTCAAAGCTCCCCTCTCGCCCTGCAAACGGGAGGGAGCCCAGGGCTCAAGGACCTTTTGAGCTCAGGGCTCTCTCCCGGGACAGCATGCCAAGCTTGCTTATAATCAATCATCAGCTAAGTGTGAACTCTTGAAAGCACATTTATTATGGCTGTATACAGAGGTCACGGTTCGGTATGTACTTGTGGCGTCACGATTCAAAAAACAGAACATGTGCATAAGTTTCAGTAAGTGAAGAAATGTTTGATCATTTAAAGGGTCTCAAAACACCAAAACACATTTTTATATGTGTCCCACGTTGCTAAAAACACAATTAGGACACATATTTCACTAAAAAGTGAAAATTGGTTGTTTTTGCATTATTTTGAGCAAATTGGTTCTTCCGATTTGAAAAGAAATTTTGAAGCTACGTCACAGCCAGCCATTAGATCATTGTGTAAATTCCAGCGTGTAGACTGGATGTCTGTACCGGCTGGTACAACATTACGTCTTTGAGTTTTCATCATTAATTCATGAGAAAGACTTGGTTTGAACTAGAGATGCACCGATGTATCGACCAACAATCAATATCGGTCGATATAAGCTTTATTTCTGCTATCGACCAGCTGCCGATTGTTTAAAAACATCTGATGATAAGTACTGATATATCTTGTCAATCAAATTGGTTGGAGAATGTGATGCGCTGTGTGTAAATTTTGTGGAATTACTTTGAAGTAGGTCACAATGAAAACAAAACAATTTGCAATTTGTAAGCTATGCACAGCTAAAATTTCGCGAGGTGGAATTTCAGTTACACATTTCAAGACAAATAATTTCATTGCACAACTTAAATGCCGACTTACGAATGAATATGAAGAGTTCCTCAAAGCTAAAGCAGAGGCCCCTTTAGCTGCAAAAGCTAAATTCCACCCAAATGTAGCATGACTCCATCTATCGCGCAAGTGTTAGCACCCGAAAATTAAAATCTGACAGCACAAAAGCGTGTGAAATTACTCAGAAAGTAATGGAATTTATGACCAGTCGTTCTCCGTAGTGGAAGACAATGGATTTCAGCGACTGGTAAGTCACCTTGAGTCTTGTTACACTTTATCAAATCGGCATTATTTCGCTGACGTCTGCTTACCGGAGATGTACAGCTGTGTGGCAGATCACATTCACAAGCTGCTTCATAACGACTCCACAATGAGCTTCACCACAGATATTTGGTCTTCAGACGTAAGCCCTACTAGTATGCCTAGTCTCACTGCACAGTGGATCGATTGTGTTTCACACGGTTCTCACACTGCGATGGCCATCTCTCAAGCCTTCACTGACATTTTAGAAAAATGAAAAATTGACAGATCAAGAGTCCACGCTGTGGTACGCATATGTTAGTTTGCTGTTCGATGATGCAGAGACATTCACTTTTTTGAGGGAAATGCTGAATGAATTACAGCGATACATTCAGAATCAGAATCAGTTTTATTGCCAAGTGTGCTTCACACGCACAAGGAATTTGTTTTGGCAACAGAAGCTTCCAGTGTACATACAGTGACGAGTGACAACACAAAATTAAATACAAGAAAGAAAAGGCAATAAACATTAAATAGAGATGCAGTTAGTCAAAAAGATCTGGATGTTGAGTTGTATGTACAGATATGCTGTAAATATACAGGTTATAAGGTGCTGTGTACAAGTGCGTATGAGAATGTATTGCACGTTTATTGCACAGTAGGGGAATATTTAACTGTTCATGAGGTAGATGGCCTGAGGAAAGAAACTTTTCCTGTGTCTGGCTGTTTTTGTGCTTGGTGCTCTGTAGCGCCGACCAGACAGTAACAGTTCGAACAGGTAGTGTGCTGGGTGTGAGGCGTCCAGAGTGATTTTACGAGCCTTTTTACTCATTCTGGAAGAGTACAGTTCTTGAAGTGTAGGAAGGGTAGTGCCAGTGATTCGTTCAGCAGTCCGGACTATTCGCTGTAGTCTACGGAGGTTGGTTTTGGCAGCTGAGCTGAACCAGA
Organism: Danio tinwini; assembly: GCA_903798205.1. Lineage (NCBI taxonomy): Eukaryota > Metazoa > Chordata > Actinopteri > Cypriniformes > Danionidae > Danio > Danio tinwini. The sequence goes on from CAIGQZ010032693.1 coordinate 2,323,675, forward strand.
CAGTGATTGAAGTGCAGAGGATGGATTGGATGACAGCTGAGTAGAACTGTACGAGCAGCTCCTGTGGCAGGTTAAACTTCCTCAGCTGACGAAGGAAGTACAGTCTCTGCTGGGCTTTCTTTACAATGGAGTCAATGTGAATGTCCCACTTCAGATCCTGAGAGATGGTGGTGCCCAGGAACCTGAATGTCATTACCACAATAGTCCCAAAACAAGTCTTCTTTTTCTTGGTCTTTGCTATAAATTATGGCCTACACATGTTTTTGTGGGTTGCATTTTCCTCCAGCATGTTATAAGAGCTTTCTGGTGTATCGTCATTCTTTCTCCATTCATCTCTTTCTCACCTCCTCCATCTGCTCAAACAAAGAAAGGGCAGAAACCCATTGTGCATCTGATGGATCTTTCGATGAGGCCCAAAAAAGATATGCACTTACATGTGTGCCCTTTCTGCCGGCCGTCTAAATTCAACCCAAGGCCATTAATACACACGTGCCTGTATATGAGCACAGGAAAGGCCAGCGTTCACATGATCTATGCCTGCACTTCATGCGGGGCTTAATCACACTTCCTGGCACCTTTTGATCTGACACACAGCACTTAAAACTCTCGCCTGTTAACTGTATTCACTCTCAGACAAGAAAAGGGCACGTCTCGTATGAAGTGTGCATGCTGAAGTGTGCTTAATCTAATTTAGAAAGACGAATCATTTTCAGCCTTGATGAGGCTTCATCAAAGTGAGCCAAAAAAAGGGTGAGCAAATGAGGAGAAAAATCATGTTAAGGAAAGGAGAAAGCGCTTAATGGAGCATTAATGGATTTATGACCTAAAAAAAAAAAGGTTATACCAGCTTAAAGGATAGTTCACCCAAAAAAATCATAATTCTGTCATCATTTAACCTCACTTTACTTGTTTTAAACCTTTGAGTTTCTTTCTTCTGTTGAACAAAAAAGAAGATATTTTGAAGAATGCTGAAAACCGGTAACTATTGACTTCCATAGTATTCCTACTAAGAAAGTCAATGGTTTCAGCTTTCTTCAAAATATCTTCTTTTGTGTTTAGCTAAAGAAGGAACTCATAAATGTTTGGGACAATTTGATAGAGAGTAAAAGGTTATATCAGCTTAAAGGGATAGTTTACCCAAAACCCATTATTCTGCCATCATTTAACCTCCCTTTACTTGTTTCAAGTCTTTATGAATTTCTTTCTTCTGTTAAACACAAAAGGAGATATTTAGAACAATGCTGAAAACCGGTAACTATTGACTTCTAAAGTATTGCTACTATGAAAGTCAATGGTTTCAGCTTTTTTCAAAATATCTTCTTTTGTATTCAGCTGAAGGAAGAAACTCATAAATGTTTGGAACAGTTTAATGGAGAGTAAAAGGTTATACAGCTTAGAGGGATAGTTCACCCAAATCATCATCGTCATCATCATCATTTAACCGCCCTTGTTTCAAACCTTTATGAGTTTCTTTCTCATGTTGAATGTAAAAAAAGATGTTTTGAGGGATGCTGAAAACCTTTAACCATTGACTTCCATAATATCCGTTAATGAAAGTCAATGATTTTTAGCATTCTTCAAAATATCTTCTTTTGTGTTCAGCTGAAGGAAGAAACTCACAAATGTTTGGGACAATTTGAAGCAGAGTAAAATAGTATACCAGCTTAAAGTGATAGTTCACCCTCTTTATGAGTTTCTTTCTCCTGTTGAAAACAAAATAAGATATTTTGAAGAATGCTAAAAACCGGTAACCATTTACTTCCATAGTATTCCTACAATGAAAGTCAATGGTTTCAGTAAAACGTTATACCAGCTTAAAGGGATAGTTCACCCAAAATTATAATTCTCTCATCATTTAACCTCCCTTTACTTGTTTCAAACCTTTATGAGTTATTTTTTTTTATTGAATGCAAAGGAAGATATTTAGAAGAATGTTGAAAACCGGTAACCATTGAGTTCCATAGCATTTGTTTATGAAAGTCAATTATTTGATTTTATTATCAGTTGAAGTAAGAAACTCATAAATGTTTGAAACAATTTGATGGAGAGTAAAACGTTAAACCAGCTTAAAGGGATAGTTCACCCAAAAATTATAATTATGTCCTTATTTACCCTCCCTTTACTTGTTTCAATCATTTATGAGTTTCATTCTTCTGTTGAACACAAAGGAAGGCATTTTGAGGAATGCTGAAAACCATTAACCATTGACTTCCATTGTATTTTTTTAACAAAAATAAATGATTGTTGAGCATTGTTTAAAATATCTTCTTTGGTGTTCAGCTGAAGGAAGAAACACATGGAATCATTTGAGGGAGAGTAAATAGTGAGTATTCATCATTTTCGGGTGAACTATCCCTTCAAAGGGACAATTTAGCCTAAATTGATTCTGTTGATGCCACTTTTTTGGGGTGGAAGTAAAAACATGCTGTTTCAGAGTGTGTCTCTTTAAATGCAAATGTGCTGCTGCTACCGCCCCTTTTCCAGAAGGGGGTGGTGCCTTTACAGCTTGCCTCTGTTACTGCAGCTAAAAAAAGGGAAATTCTTGTGTGTTAAAGTCAGTTTCAAGAGTTCGCCCTTAGCTGATGATTGATTATAAAGCATGTTTGGCATGCCTCGAGCCTGGGGCTCCCTCTCGTTGCAGGGCGAGAGGGGAGTTTGAGCTCAGGTAGGACTCGAGAACTCCCCCTGCTTGATAATGGTAAATGTAGATTATGAATAGCTATGGAAAGTGTATGCTGAATTCAACGCTTGTCTATGATGTCAATTTAGTTTTGTCAATTTACTTATGTTACCTAATTTTGGTCTGTGGGAGGAAACCGGAGAGCCCGGGGAAAACCCACGCAAACACAGGGAGAACATGCAAACTCCACACAGAAATGCCAACTTGGCCAGGTAAGATCTGAGCCAGTGACATTCTTGCTGTGAGGCAATTATGCTAACCATTGAGCCTCCGTGCTGCCCTGACAAGGAAAGGGGAGGAGTCGGGGTGGAAGGGGGGATTCTTCAAGACGAAGTTGGCTAAGGTAAGACACTCTGGTTATTTTTAGTGATTTAGGAATCGTCTGATTGGTCATTCGTGCTTTAGCTAATGAGGACCAGCTGCTATCAATCATAAGAGCGTGCTCCTCTCGAAATTAGTTTATAAATAAACTTCACTTAAATAATGGCGTTTTAAAAAATATATATTTTTGGCATACACTCACATGCAGCCTTAAAATGTATAGGTAAAATGTAATCAAATAATTAAAAGTCTGATGTAAAGACCTTTTTCTTAGAACGCAAAGTTACCCATTATGCTTTACGTGTATGCGCAAGGAGAATGCTAAGAACTTCCGGTCGGCAGCTGATGCGTATAACCAGTCCCATTTGGACAGCTTTGAAACAATAGTTTTAATCTATTTTACCTACTTTTATCATCTTTGAACTAATACTTTTGTCGATCAGCGCCACCGCCTGGACTGATCATTTGAAAAAAATGTGATCTAATAGACCAATTACCATGTTTGTAAAACATTCAGGATGCGCGCGCAGGGAGGTAGCAGAAAAAAAACGGGGGAGCTACCATTTACAGTGAGGAAATGACATCCAATGCGGTACAGAGTTTGTTGTTGTCTTAGAAATAAGTTATATTGATTACATATTATATATATTATTTACTTAATGCTTTCAGCGTGTTATAACAGCTTGTCACCCAGTGATAACCACAGTGATTCAGCAAATTAACGTTAAAGTGAGCGGCGTTCGTCTGACAGGTCCATTTGCAATAGCACCCTCCCAATGGATATTGGATAAGACGAAATGACCAAGCATCAGCCCGAAATATACAATCTCATTGAAGCTCCAAGGGATTTTACAAGAGAGAAGTTAAAGGCCTACAAGTGTTTGGATGCCAACAATTGTGTTTTGTGTTGTCATGTGCAAAAAATAATGTTCCCTGATTACCAGATTCAAAACTATGTAGTGCTAAAAACCAAGGTTCTGCCGAGCCAAAGACAAAGAAAAAGAGACGGAGCTTTAACGTTATACAAGGCCTGGGTGATCATGAACAGCAAAACTGCATTCTGACAGCGAACTACACCTGTACGGCAGGCTTTATATTTATATTTGTAAAGTTGGTTTTATATTCACACATTTAAACTCTCTCCTTAATAATATAAGTTCATAAAAGTATTATTTGCAAACTCTAAATAGCAAAATCATATTAGCAGTCAATGACTATTAAGGTACAACATTGTTCATAGTCAAATAAACAGTGTTCAGGTTGTTTTCAAGTCACACTTGCAGGTTATTTCAGACTGAATACTCAAAGTGCCGTGGTAAACAATATAGGGAGTGTGTCACAAGTTGTCACTGAATGAATGTGTGAATAAAAAACCAACTTTAATAACTTACACTTTCACGTTTCGTTCTTAGCATTCAGTGTCCGCAGTTTAATTCACCATATGTAACTGTTTTGCTAAAATCATTGCTGCAATCGAAAGCGAGTAATGTTTATGATTCAGCATAGAGTGAACTTACCTGATATAACATGAGAACTGCAGAGTCAAGCGTTTCTAATTAGGTCGTCACTTCATTCAGCTCCCTTTTAGCCAAACACGTCTGCAGTCGGTTTAAAAGCAGTATGGTGTACGGTAAATGTTAAGTTTTCTATTTTTGGACTTTTGAACTTGGCATCCTACCGCAAAACATGACATGTTCGCTATTGCAGCCGGTCTCTTTTTGCAACCGGCGACCCGTGTGACGTCATGTGTGACGTAGGTTGGTAATTGGTCTATAGGATGGAAAACAACTGCTGCTAGGTATTTACCCCTCGTTGTCAGACGGCATCTTGTGCTGTTTAAATGAAGCCTCGTCATTGCTAAAGTCAAGTTTCTCTTTCTTTCAAATATATAACCAACACAAACAAATGTAGTTCACCAAAATGTTTGACACACACACACACACACAGCCTACTGTACTGTCCCACTAACACACTGATTTAATAACTGTGACAAAGTGAAAATAAAGTGACTTTTTGAAATGACAGAAAAACACAAACAGTGGTAAATACTACACACTAAATGAAACATAAACGGCTCGCGATTAGAATGAACAGCAAATCAGCCAGCAGAGTATCAGTAACAGACTTTTATTGGTCATTTTTGTAAATTGCATGATGTACCTGTTAGGTTCATGCCAGTATTGCGTGTGTGTGCGCGTTGAAGAGCCACTGAGCTAACAGCTGACAGGCCTGGAAAAACACACACACAGTAGGTGCGTTCAACATGAAGCACAGCTGCAGTCGGTGATCAACGAGATTAGCCGAGCGCAGGTGGGGGCGGAGTTGAAAACGGAGCCGCCAAGCCGGACACTTCAGGGGCTCAAAGTTGCTGCAGTCATGATTACTGATCACATGGCGTGATCATTTATTTATTAAAATAACAACAAAAGATTTACAGCACAAATAAAACAACAACAAACACATGAGAAATAAGGGGGGAACCAGAGGGCACATAAAAAGGAAATAAATACCCACAAATAGGATTATTTTGGACAATGAAAGCATTTTTAAAAAAGCACTTTAATACAAAAAGATTTAACAAAATGATCAAAATAAATGAGCTACACTTTAAGTTGACATTTCCCAGAAAGAGCAGGTACATCAATGTACATTTCTGCATAAATAGCTTGACAGGAAATAAAATATTTTAGAATCATATATTTTTATATTACATATTTTTATATAACTTAATTTGCTAAGAAATCGTCATAATCAATGATGATAATTATTTTATTACAAGTCTGTAAGAGTTATTTGAGTTAATATTTGGGTTATTCACTAAAATATTTCATTTAAATCGTTTATGTAGCTGAATACAGTAGTCTGTATAAAAAAAGACAGAATAAATCTGTGCAAACAATCAAGTCTTTATGAACAAATTATTTAACAAAAGATGATACTGCAGTAAAATATTTGTGGTCTTTCAATAAGCATGATGTGTACAAGATAGAGATGGTATGAAAAGTTAATTGTTTGTTTTGGAAATTGTGAGACGGAATTTGTCCAATAAACGCGAAACACACATGGTTATTGTCATGCGGTGAACTTGGCCAATCGTGTTATATTGGCGTCGTCATCTTAGCTCCAACAGGCCCTCTTCAGATGTTGCGCGGGCTGAGTCAGTCGTCTGATCTCGGAGCGCTGTCGCGGTACTGTGATGCCACATGTGACAGTCACGTGATGTCGGCAGAGCATCAATCCAGACAAAATTTCTAACCGGCATGCAAGACAGATTTCGATCGATCTGCGCAGCCCTGCATGAAGTCGAACACACCTACTGTATTTCTGACGGCAGACACTTGAGCAAGGAGAACATTTTTTCTCTCACGCTTGACAGATTATAACAGCTTTAACACGCTCCTTTCAAAGTTGTGTGTAACACTCTGTAATCCACTTAAAACGCTATTGAAACCCATTTTCGGATCGCAAATTACCAGTTGTAACTGCTGTAAACGGAAGTTTACATTCTACCGGAAGACGCTGGTCGCGATGGCGCCCTCCATGCAGCAGCTAAGAAAAATGGCTATACAAATATACAAATGAAGAGTACAAAAGTAAGTAAAGTTTTTTTCTTTCATTTTTTAACCAATGAACTTGCATCTTGAAGTTTTAGCACATAATATTTTTGGTCTGTCTTTATCAGGTAAGGTCAGCTGCAGAAGAAAAAAAAATCAGTGCCAAAGAAGGGTTTGCTGGTGTAGAATATTAGTAGATCTGGCCTTTCGTACTCGCCTAACCATGTGGCTGGGGAGCAGAGGATGATGAGCTGGATGAAGCAGAAGGTTGAAGGGGCTTGATCTGTTTTAATGAGTTTTGGGAGAATCCGAGTCTGCAGAGACATTCAGAGCCTCAACAGCGACTAACCGCTCACACAGTAACTGACAGCAACTCTCACTTCAGTTTTTTACTTTCTCTTACATGCTCTCACACCTCCTCACTTTCTCTTGTTCCTTCCTGTATTTCACTCTTACCATGGCATTTTTTTCTTGCTAAATAATGTTAACCTTCATATTATGTGTGAATTTGGAGACCTCAGAGACCCTCAGAAAAAATACTTAACATTTAAGCATACCACCCCCCCACACCCCTAAATAATTCAGAAAATGCGTTAAGCAACAGCTTGCATAAACCATCCTCAATCCCATCCCACGACTCCTCATAAAGTCATCAATCAGTCAGACGTAATCAATTTTTGTTAGACATTTGACACCAGGCTGTTTTTTTTTCATAGGCACTCTATGATATTAAGAGATGTTCAACTAAATGTTGAATTACGTGAGCAAAGCCAATTGAAAGAGCTCCACCCTGATTTATGGATGCAATTACAGCACAGCTACACCTTCATATCCTCCTATCTCTCTCTCTCTCTCTCTCTCTCTCTCTCTC
>CAIGQZ010032693.1:2331200-2342102 GCA_903798205.1 Danio tinwini
TATATATATATATATATATATATATATATCTTCAATATATTCATTTTCTGAAGGATTTTTCAGGATGCGTCCAGATTGTGGTATTTATTTTTCTTTTTGGTGGGTCACACCTACAGGGGTTGGATAATAGAATTAAAACACTTGCTTTTAGACCATAATAATTCATCAGTATGGTGTAGGGCCCCCTTTTGCAGTCAATACAGCATCAATTAAGGTGCGTTCCAAATCGCATACTTATGCACTATTCTATGCCATTTTGTAGTATAAATAATGTAAGTAGTGCATTCACACTGAAAACTCTAAAAATAAGTGCACTTTAATTATCTGGATGATGCACTTCTTCAATCAGTAAAGTGAAGTGTGGAATGATGGACACTTCACACACTTGACGGCGGAATGGGCGGAGCTATCGGGCGCTCATGTTGATTGTTTATTTTGGATTGTGAAAGCAAAATTCTCCTAGGAGAGTGATTATTGCGCCTCCCAATGGTGAATAGGTTTTTAGTCATGGAAGGTATTGGTAGTTTGGTCATTTATTTCGCTTATTTGGCAAATGTCAAACGTCATCAGGGAAACAGTTTGAATTTCCACCTAGTAAATGTAAAGTTCGAGAACCGACGAACTTTTAAATCTTTATTAGTAAAAAGGGACGGCAGCTCCTCACGGAGACTGCCGTCTAAACCAAGACAAACTGAAAGCAAAAGTAAAACAATATGTCCAGGCCCGGTCCTCTCTCTCTCTCCTCTGCCATTGTTCCTCCTCTTATAGTCCAGAGCTCCTTCCGTGGGATTGGAGGCAGGTGCGCGCCACATGAGATACAACTGTGGCGGGCCTCGTTTTGCTCTCACGGCTCTCGGCCACGCCCCCTCGCCACAGTAAATAACCAGCCTGATCTCTCGAGGAAAAGTATTTTATGTTTTGTCAGTTTAGTGGATAATTTATACGAGTTAAGTCATATGAAAATGTATGATTTTTTTAAAAGGAGGCGTGACACCCAACCGTCACTGGGTGATGAGCAAATCGTACTATATGGTATAAATTAGATTGTACGAACTCATATAAAATAACCACAAAATCAAAACGTTTCGAATTGCCGTATATTGTGTTGGAAAAACCCATTAGTGTTCCATTTGGGACGACATTACATACATATACTATACTTTTGAGTGTGTAAGCACATAAGTACATAGTGCATAATGCCTCGTTTCCACTGAGTGGTACGGTACGTTTCGGTACGGTTCGTTTTTATAGCCGTTTCCACTGTCAAAAGCATACCGAACTGAACCATACCGTACCACTTTTTCTACACCCTTTTGAAAGCGTACCAAACACGAGAAAGGGTACCAAAAGGTGGAGCTACACGCTCAGCTAAACGCTGATTGGTTACAGAGATAGGTCACAATCTTGTGGAGCTAGCCAGAATGAAAACAAAGGAGCCATGTTTTTTAAATACACAGCCAAGACATTACATTGTAATACTATATGCATATAATAATGAGCCATGGATGACCTGAGCTCAAACAAACCTTGTCATTGTCTTGATGAACAGCCACAAAGCCAAGAAGAACAAAATCTGTCGTCAATCAGCCCGACAAAACACAGGAGTGAATTGTTTAAGCAACCTGAATCGTGAACAAACTCCCATGTTTATTATCGCCTTTTGAACTATTATGAACTGGGAATGACAGAATTACCCTCTAACAGAGGCTACATGTGCTGGTGAAGATTACAGCCACAGATGAGAGGTTTGCTCTGACTGTGGGCTAAGTTACGTGTTGTTTTTAAACCTAAATAAGGACTAAATGTATGCTGTGTGTAGTTTTTCTGTAATCGGTAACATATCTGAGACTGTAAGGGTCTGTATGTGTTCATATATGTTGCATTTATTTATTTATTTTATATAATTGCAGACGTTACAGTAGGCTGTAACACTGTCATTGATCTGCAGTTATTATCAAATGGTGTATAGAAAAGTTATTAATAAACATTTATAAACAAGTATTAATATGTTTAAAGCATCTGTTTTGTGAAAAGTGCTTCTCATATGATTTGTGAACGACCTGTACAGCTTTACTGTAGACATTTATTCGAGCGAGAATGACGTAGACTGAAACTGTCATACACCACGCCCACCAAAAGGCTACCTATGGTAGTTAAAACACAAGCCTGATAAAGGTGACCCGTACCGACCAATACCGTACTGTACTGTACCAGTCAGTCGAAACGAGGCATAAGTGCATAGTGTATAGTGCGCCATTTGGTACACAGCTTTAGTCTTAGGAATGATAGATACTAGTCCTGCACAGTGGCCAGAGAGATTTTGAACTATTCTTAATGCAGAATAGTGGCAGGTTATTACATGAAGCTGGAGGAGGAAAACATTTTCTGACTCGCTCCTCCAAAGCAGCTCAAAGTGGCTCAATAATATTTAGGTCTGGTCACTGTGAAGACCATGAGAGGTATTCAGCTTCACTTTCATGTTCATCAAACCACTCTGTCACCAGTCTTGCATTATCATCTGTATATGTGGTGCTGTAAACAAGAGATGTAGAATACAATAAAATCATGTTAGCATCCGCATTATTATTATTTTTTTTTAAATGTAAGCGTTTCAATTAAGCAGTTTTTTATGCGGTTTTCCAAAATGCACTTTAAAAGAGGTGGATTGTTGTTGTTACCGGTTGTTACATGCAATAGTACACTCCTTGTTGTGGTCATGTGGTACTGTGATGTCATAATTTCTAAAAAAAAGTAGCACTTTTGGTTATTTACAAAATGTAAACGGACAGAACAAAATGTTAAAGGCAGCATTTTGAAATAATTTTCCACTCTGTAACCCATTATACAAAAGGTTTCAGTGCACCAACAATGGCTTTGTTGTATACACAAAGTTTGTATGAAACTGCAGACGTACCTTTATCCATTGCTGTGTGGAAGGGTACTCAACTCAACCAGAAGACCCCAGCCGAAATAATTATAATATTAATTGATTGGTAAATACATAAATTGTTGATATCATTTATTCATTTTCCTTCAGCTTAGTCCCTTTATTCATTAGGGGTCGCCACAGCGGAATGAACAGCCAGCTTATTCAGCACAGTGGATGTCCTTTCAGCTGCAACCCAGTACTGGGAAACACCCACACACACTCACATTCACAAACATAAACTATGGCCAATATAGATTAATAAATTGACCTAGACCTGACATTAAGCGAATGCTTTAGGCACGTAGTACATGTTCAACAAATATTTTTGCTTCACATCATCTAAATGTCAGCGTCAGCACATTCAGAAATAACAGTTTGTTGGCAAAAGCCTCTAAATGCCACTTGCCTTTGGCAGCAAAAGCCGCTATATCCTGAGAACCAATCAGACGATGCAAATCAAATCATATGTTTTCAATGTAGCAGCGCGCTGATACGCCAGCTTTTATGAGGAGTTTTATTCCGCTTTTGATTTAGATTTTAAAAGATGTAGTTTGATGAACTGGATGAGCCCGTCCGATAGCAAATGAAAATGTCTCGTACCTCAAAAGAAAGAAAAAGAAAACACACTATACAGTCGGAAGTGTAACATGCATTCATAACGTTTTTTTGCGCAGCGGCACTACTTTGAATGAGTACGATTTACTATGCATTAAACGGCAAACTTGAAATGGCAAATGGCGGTTTCACGAAAGACGAAGTTAAGACTCTGTTCTTTTATCCCACATGGATGCTATGAGGATAAACGAGACGAAAATGAGACCAAGACCTTGAGTATGGTGAAGATGAATGAATGACCAACACAATCTCACGGCAATTCGTAACTTTTTGATTTAGTGGCTAATTCGTATGAATTCATACAATCAAATTTGTACAGTTTAGTACGATTTGCTCATACCCTAATGATGGTTGGGTTTAGGGGCAGTGTTGGGTGCCACGTCATACCTTTTTGTACGACTAAAGTCGTATGAATTAGCCACTAAACAGACAAAACAAAAAATACACACGTTTCCTCGTGAGATCAGGCTGGAATGAGAGCTTCTAAAAGTGTCAGAGAGACATCCCTTTTTTGCCCAGTAGGCCTACCTTGTGTTTTATTTGCTAATGTAAGCTATTTTTAAAAAGATAAATATAATGTATAAAACTAAACATTATTTATATTACTTCAATAAATTACATCACTTTTTATTAATGGACAATGCACAGATATTGATGTTTCACAATATACAACAGATATTGATGTTTTTACACTACACTCTCAGAAATAAAGATACCCGAGTTGTCACTGGGGTAGAACCTTTTCAAAAGGTACACATATGTACCTAAAAGGTCCATATTAATACTTCAAGCATACCAAAAAAGTACAAAAGTGTTCCTCTTAAAATTTTTAGGTACTAATATATACTTTTGAGGTACCAATATGAACCCTTTAGATACAAATGCGTACCTTTTGAAAAGGTACTAGTCCAGTGACAGCTCGTGTACCTTTATTTCTGAGAGTGTATATTATTTGAATCAAGCTTAGTTTACAATGTCCACATTGCTCTACTTACATTAAATCTAAATCCCAAATATCAGAAATGACAACAGATTGTTATGATTTAATTAATGTCCATTTTAATGTTATTGATTAATGCACTTGACAGATTTCATTCATTCATTTTCCATCTGCTTAGTTCCTAGTTTATCAGGGGTTACTACAGCAGAATGAACCGCTACTTGGCATATTTATGTATTTTTAGTTTTAGGTGGTTTGTGTAATGTGTTCTATGTTTGGTAAAATAATCTCTAATTGCATCTTTAGTGATTTTTCAACTAATTACACTGTCTTGTCTCAATAGGTGGATTTAGAGCTTTTTGCAAATAAAGCACAAGTGGATTTAGCTGGTTTTGACGCAAAAGAAAATCAACCTTGTTAAAAAACTAACAATTGTCTAAAGTGACATTTTTGAAAAACAATACATGTTATTTACTAGCCAATAACCTTTTCACCTTTTCATTATCTATAAAATAAAACTTCTGAACCAAATCAGAGGAGCCTGATAGAAAATGCTCATTTACAAAAAAGAGGTCTGATGGATTTAGAGAGTTTTGCATACGAGCTCTTCATATAGCGCTCAAAAACCAAATGCCGCCCCGTTTGCAAATAGCTGATACTTTTATTCTTATTTTAAAGAGGAATGATAAGTATTGCTACAATTAAGAACGTATCTCATTATATATATTTAAGTGGCATAAAACATACTTGTCTAAATTACACAAATGTTATTTTGCATTCCTGTAACTCTAGAAGATAATAAATATATCTTAATGTAATTTTAGATATCTATATTTAATATTTAATAGATTTAATCTAGATAGATTTTTTTAAAGAACATTTCCTTTGGGCTTACACTTGTTTAAGGCTCTATGTGCCTCAGTTTCAAAGGTATTGGGATCTCCGTATGGCTGAAGGATTATTAAAAGTTGCATACTCTTTGTGGCATAAATACTAAGAGAATAGTCTTCAGAATAACTGTCTGGATGGGTCAATCATCTTTCTCATCATCCTTATTGACAGACTCTTCCCCAGAATTCTCACTTACAGCCTGTCTCTCGTAAATGGCAATAAAAGTCTTGTACACCTTGCCAGAAATCAACTGTATAGGAGCAAAGCTCAGACCCATTCTGTGCACAGCATCGAATGATTATTGAACAAAATGCGTTGATTTTCCATACTAAATAATGTGTTACATTGCTTTATACCTGTTTCTTTGTAAAACAGATCTATCAGAACACTATTGCACTGTCCTGCAAAATTTATAAAACTAGTGCTTTATTAAACAGGAGACCTGCTTAATACACTCAGAGCTGTATACATGCAATAAACCTGTTTTATTTTATGTGGATGGTTTACAAGTTCTGTGTTTGGCCTGTGTCAGTTGTCCAGTGCTGTTTAAAGCACCTGGTAAAAGCAGTCTATATGCTCATAACCTTGCGGTTGCAGATCAATGTAATTCAGTAAAACACAGCATAAATAACATTATACAGCACACCCAGAAGCACCAGGATAACGGTGTTCATGGCGATGCTAACATGTTTTGCTATTTACCATAGAAGTGCAGTATTTTCTGACAAGAATAGTAGACATATTTACATTTTTACCCTTGCCACTGTCATGACACTCTGCGTGAAACATGTTTTCTGTTAGATGTGCACAATAGACTCACAATTCAGCCTGAGATGAATGTAATTTACAATTTAACTATATTAAATGATATTAAATTCAAATAAATGCATGGATCCAATATAAACATGAGATTTTTTATTTTAAAGATTACACTTATAGTCTGTATAAATGCAATCACATGCAAAGCATGCAAATCCACTATTAAGTTCATTCGATCTTGTACAGATTTTAGATTGAACAAAATACAATTATTTTGTAAAAAAAAAAAAACATTCTCTGTGAACCCTAGAGATGGTTGTGCATGTAAATCCCAGTAGATCAGCAGTTTTTGAAATACTCAGACCAGCCCGTCTGGCACCAACAACCAGGCCACATTCAAAGTCACTTAAATCACCTTTCTTCCCCATTCTGATGCTCGGTTTGAACTGCAGCAGATCGTCTTGACCATGTCTACATGCCTAAATGCATTGAGTTGCTGCCATGTGATTGGCTGATTATAAATTTGCATTAACAAGCAGTTGGACAGGTGTACCTAATAAAGTGGCCGCTGAGTGTAAGCTTCAGTATGTATATTTAAATTCACTTTCCTTTGGCTTAGTCTTAGTTTTTAAAGGTCGCCACAGTGGAATGAACTGCCAACTATTCCGACATATGTTTTATGCAGCAGATGCCCTTCCAGCTGCACCCCAGTACTGAAAAACACCCATACACACTCACTTCACACATACACACACATACACACACACACACACACACACTCATACACTACGGCCAATTTAGTTAATCCAATTCACCTATAGCGCATGTGTTTGGACTGTAGGGAAAACTGGAGCACCCAGAAGAAACCCACGCCAACACGGAGAGAGCATGCACACTCCACACAGAAATGCCAACTGGCCCAGCCGGGACTCGAACCAGCAACCTTCTTGCTGTGAGGTGACAGTGCTAACCACTGAGCCACCAAACCGCCCTCTATATAAACAGTATATAGTCACCTCACTGGGAGGGGCTCTGAGGTCTGTCACTAACAGGTAACCATAGCAACATCAGCAGGCCTCTAATGATGCAGTGTGCGCATAGATACAATCACATTTACATAAATGCATATGTGCAGTTAACGCAGAGATCGTCCTGACAAAATCAATCTGGTCTGTGCGGGTAAGTGATTGTATGCATTTGTGTCCATTTACATTCTCTCTCTCTCTCTCTCTCTCTCTCTCTCTCTCTCTCTCTCTCTCTCTCTCTCTCTCTCTCTCTCTCTCTTTCAGTGTTGATTGGATTCTGCCAGCTCATGCTCACTGTGCATATTAATTAGGAGGAGAGGCGACCCGCTGTGCCCTGGATCACACTGTGCTCTTGTCCTTTCAGGAGAGAGAGAGAGGACATTTTTTGTTGTTGCTGGGGTTCATCTCCTGCAGGTGTCAGTGCTGCACTATCATCCTCATGGGAGATCGACTGCAGTGCATCATGGGATAGCCCTTCACAGGTATCTAAGGAGAGGCTGCGTTCGAAATCGCTAACTACTTGCATATGTACTACAATTTGATTTGAATCTATTACACGACTGTTAGAAACAACACAGGCTCATTGTGGATATGTACCTATGTCTACATTTTTGGGAAAGCACAGATATGTACCCAGAGGTATTTCTGGCTGCGTTTTGTCAGTAAAATGAATACTATGCCACGTAAGACGCTGCCAACGGCTTCTGTTTCTTTTCGCGCTACCAGCTGAACTCTTACTTCCGTGTGGATGGCATTTCTGGTGTTACCAGTTTGTTCAGTGGCTAGTCACGTACACTACGGAACTTGGGACGCAGAGCGGAGTGAACCGCAACGATAGGGTTTGAGTCCCAGCGAATAACGGTTCCATTAAGCAAGTAGAACAAAAGCAAAAAAAAAATCAATTAACAAATAAACAACAAGGGTGATGCAGTGGCACAGTGAGTAGCACGTTTGCCTCACAGCAAGAAGGTCGCTGGTTCGAGCCTCGGCTGGGTCAGTTGGCATTTCTGCGTGGAGTTTGCATGTTCTCCCCGTGTTGGCGTGGGTTCCTCCGGGTGCTCTGGTTTCCCTCAGAATAGGAATGGGTCTGCTTTTGAAAACACTAATGTTTGGGTTTAGGGAAGAGGATGGGTCAGTCAGATGTTCAGCCAGCAAGCTGGTCGGCTGAATTGTATATTTTTGCAGCCGTTGGTGGATTTGCACGAGAAGATGACGCACAATGGCATGCACGAGAGAAATTTGAGATCTCAAAAAGCGTCACAGCAGCCTCTAGTGGATTTGTGAAAAAAAATAAACTGCAAACAGACTTAGGTCCTGGTTCATATTTCACGGCCTCCATTTGTCAGTATGTGACCAACTTGCATCAGTTGCGTTGCTTCATTCCCATATATGAATTATCTCGGGTGGTAATATGGGATAGCGGAGCGTCCATCAGATTCAAACTTCAGAATCTCATCGGAAGTAGTAGATCCTCCGGGTACTTCTCATATACTGTTTATTTTTTGAGTACTATGAATACAGACACACTACTCGGTTCACATACTACTGTTTCAGCATACTATGTTGTACAGTGTTTCCCAACCCTGTTCCTGGACGCACACCAACAGTACACATTTTCAACCTCTCCCTAATCAAGCACACCTTAATTAACTCATCAGAACATCAGAAGAGTCTCCAAAACCTGAAGTTAATGGGTCAGATAAGGGACACATGTTATGTGTGCCTCCAGGAGCAGGGTTGGGAAACATCACTATATGCAGTAGTATGAATGTAAGTACTATGAATGGACATACTACAGTACATCCACCATTTGCCATTATGACATAACCAACTCATTTCAGTTGCATCACTTCACTCCCATTCATAAATTCTGGCACGTAGCATTATGGTATAGCGCAGGGCTATTCAATTAGTTTGTCATGGGGGTCGGTTGATGAAAAGCATCCCAAACGATGGGCCGGAGAGATATGACTTGCTATATGAGTGATAATACAACAGCAATATGAGCCCATATGTTGTATTTTTGCTCCTTAAGACACTCACGCTGGCTTTTTCTACATTAAAATGTTATATTGTATTTTGAAACTACATAATATCAGTGCATTGTACAAAAGACTTTTTTTTATATAAACATTTAAATGTTGTATTTCTGAGCACAACAAAAGCAGTGCATTGCTGAAGTAGGCTTCTTCTACATTCAGACATATTCATATGTTACTTTTTGAACTGCATAACAAATAGGGATGCAACGATTATAGACTTTGGTTGTACGATTATACAGTCTGAAGAATAATCATGGTTTCACGGTTATCACGTATAATGTAAATTCAAGCTTTATATTAGGTAAGCTATTAAGATGAACTGTTGTTGCCATCTGCATTCATGCCTACATAATCATTTTAATAATAATTTGTCTAACATGTCTTTTGTTTATATTGCGCTGAAAGGCACACAGAACTCTCACCGTGAGATGTTTTCTACTGCGCGTGCCCGGAAAGACGCAAGCGCGTTGCTCCGCTTGTGTGCGCATGTCATATATTCTTACATTAGAAACAACAAACTTGCAAGCGGAAAAGACGTAATATAGGAACGGCCACTGCTATAGATAATCTGGTGTGCTGGTGTGTTAGCTTCAGTGTACATTCTTGGAACTTTAAACTAGGCCACAGTTGGCAACTTAGCATTTAATTGCAGCAGTTTCGTTTTGTTCTGTGCAACAGAAATGCGGCTTAATGAAGCCTTTACGATTAATTGTGACGAATTAAATCGCAGTTAATAGTGAAATCAGCTAATTGTTGCATCCCTATTGACGATATCAGTGCATATTGACGATATCAGTGGATTGTACAAAAGGCCTTTTCTACAAACATATGCAAATATTTTCAGCTGCCCGCGTTACTCCTTTATAATGTCAGGTGACTAACGCTCTGCGCAGATTCTGCAGCTCATGCTGTATTGAACAAGTGCACGTAACTTCATAACTATAGCGGCTGTTTTTCGACTGAATTAAATTTATTTGGTCACACTATTAGGAAGGCCAGAACAAATTGCTTCTGGGGCCGGGTTCGTCCCGCGGGCCGCCAATTGAATAGCCCTGGTATAGCGTATCATGTATCGGATGTAAACCTCAAAATCTTGCCAGAAATGGTAGGTCATCCGGATACTTCTTGCATAGCATTTTATTTAAATACTATGAATACAGACATACTACTCGGCTCACATACTACCGTTTTTAACATACTATATAGCGGTGTTTCCCAACCCTGTTCCTGGAGGCACACCAACAGTACATATTTTGGATGTCTTCTATATCTACTCCCTACTCTCTTATTAACTTCAGGTTTTCGACTCTCTTCTAAAGTTCTGATTAGTTTATTCAGGTGTGTTTGAATAAGGAGAGGTTGAAAATCTGTACTGTTAGTGTGTCTTCAGGGAAACCTACAGGGTTGGGAAACACTGCTATTTAATATGAATTAGAGTAGTAATAATGGACATACTACATCCGCCATTTGTCATTATCATGTGACCAACTCGCATCAGTTGCGTCAATTTACTCCCATATATAAATTATCTCGGTGGTATGATGGGATAGCGTAGCGTCCATCGAATGCAAACTTCAGAATCTCAACGGAAGTAGTAGATCATCCGGGTACTTCTCATATACCGTTTTTTTTTTTGAGTACTATGAATACAGACATACTACTCGGTTAGCATACTACTGTTTCAACATACTATATAGCAGT
>CAIGQZ010032693.1:2362491-2380260 GCA_903798205.1 Danio tinwini
CCAACCAACCAACCAACCAACAACAACCAATCAAACAACCAACCAACACCAACCAACCCACACCAACCAACACCCACACCAACCAACCAACCAACCAACCAACCAACCAACCAACCAACCAACCAACCAACCAACCAACCAACCAACCAACCAACAACCAATCAACCAACCAACCAACCAACAAACCAACCAACCAACCAGCCAGCCAACCAACAAACAAACAAACAAACAAACAAACAAACAAACAAACAAACAAACAAACAAACAAACCAACCAACCAACCAAACAACCAACCAACACCAACCAACCAACCAACCAACCAACCAACCACCACCAACCAACCAACCAACACACCAATTAACCAACCGACCAACCAACCAACCAACCAACCAACCGACCAACCAACCAACCGACCAACCAACCAACACCAACCAACCGACCAACCAATCACTCAATTAACCAATAAATAAACTCCCCAATGTTCATAATCAATCCCCAAAACAAAATAAATAAATTAAATCAAAATACTCCAAAGTAAATTGCAAAAGGAGATAACAATTAGGGGATAAAAATAAACCAGAAATGTTAGCAGAACATGTTTTTGTCACCTTCACTCTTATTTCTCTATTGTCTATTATCATGCGCTCTACTTTCCAACAGTCAGCCATCATAACTGGATTGTCACAGTATTGTCACAGAGGATGAAGGGGGCTGAAATAACGCAAACAAATAAACAAACCGACTGACGCACCAGCGAAATGTACAATGAGCAATCAATGGCTGGAGAGTCAGCATGTAATGTGAATTAAAAGCTTGACTTAATCCAGCATTCTGCACAGGATAACAAGAGAAACACAGGACAGTCCCGTCTGGAAAAAGCTGATTAAACAGAGTTTCAATGGAAACTGAAGAGGTTTGCAAAAAGAAGGGGAGAAAAAAGGGGATAGTTCACCCAATAATGAAAATTTACTCACTATTTACTCACCCTCGAGTGGTTTATAAACCTTTTTTTTTGTTTATTTAGTCTGATAAACACAATAGAAGATATTTTGAAGCTGAAAACCTGTAACCATTGACTTACATTGACTTTTGTTTTCAACAGAAGAAAGAAACTCATAAAGGTTTGAAACAAGGGTGAGTAAATGATGATAGAATTGTAATTTTTGAGTAAACTTTCCCTGTTTATATATAATGTAAGATGTAAAATAAATCTTCTCTGAACATGTGAGCTCATTTCAGCTCAAAATATCCCACAGATTGTTTTATATCTTGTCAAATTTGCCCATATTTACATACCAAAAATACAAATATGTGCATGTTTATTTAAATGCAAATGAGCTGCTGCTTTTCAGAAGAGGGCGGGGCCTATACACACGCTCTATTCTGATACTCAAAACAAGCTGATATTATGCAGGTAAAATGTCAGAAAAACAAATAATGGAACAAAGCCTTACATGGTCAAACCAGAGATGAGGATGGAGAGGAACAGTTTACAACTTCTAGACTGAAGGTGGATGTTTCTGAACGGTCAGTAGAGACATTTATGCAGCTGTTGTGGAGTAAAGTTGATTGAACTCCTGATTAGCATGAGCTAGGCCTGCTCTGTTCTCTTGAGGTAAAGATGGTTTTTTACACACTTTCTGAATTTCTACTGATGACTATCAAAGTAAAACGCTATTTACAGTCAATAAAATGGTGCTTATGTTGTTTTGAAGTCATACTTTAATGCAATTTCAGACCCAATGTTCAAAGTAGCGTGGTAAACAATATAGAGACTGTTAAATGAACGAATGTGCAAATATGAAGCCAACTTTACCTCAATATCTGTTCTTATATGTGTTTATGAATTTTGCTGATGGTCACTGAGCATTTTCAGGCGAGGGGAAAATACAGAAGACTTTAGCCATAACAGTCGTACAGCATGCTAAGGAGAACATTCAAAAAGGACATTTGGAAACATGTTGAAAATGAGAAGTGACAAACTGTTACTTTGTTTTAGACATGGACGTTATATAGAACCCTACTGAAAAATCCAGCTTAAACCAGCCTAGGATGGCCTAGGTATACCAGGCTGGTTAGAGGTTTTTTTGGCCATTTCCAGGCTGGTTTCCAACCATTTCCAGCCTGGTCTTAGCTGGTCAGGCTGGGAGATGACCAGCTATGTCCAGCTTAAACCAGGTTGGTCAAGTTGGTTTTAGTTGGTTTTAGCTGGTCATTTTCCAGCCTGACCAGCTAAGACCAGCCTGGAAATGGCCAAAACCCCTCTAAAACCAGGCTGGTCGACCAGCTAAAACCAGCCAACCAGCTTAGGTTGGTTTAAGCTGGATTTTTCAGCAGGGTAAATGACCCTCATTGGTGAACTCTGGTGTTAAATATATTTTGCCTAAATATTAGGGCTGCACGATTAATCAAAAAAAGATCACAATCTCCATTGGACCCTACACATGAGCTTAATTCAGCTTTTCGATTCAGCCAATTATATTTTCAAGGTCAGAAGAGAACATGGACACCTCCAAATGGTGTTAAAACTAGTGCATACTGTATTTATAAGGTAAATATTATATTATATAAGGTATAATTCACCCAAAAATGTAATTTCTGTCTTAATGTAATGACGTATTCCACCATTCCAAGTCTATAAAATGTAGCATTTTAACCAACAGTAGACCAACACATAGGCCTAATATTATTGTTGTTGCTTTACCATATGTTTGAGAATAACAATAACAATAGCCTACTCATATTAACCTTTATTTTACATCTAGAGAATCGTGAGAATAGCGTGATCTTTCTTTTAAGAAAAAAAACTTGATTCTCATTTTAGCCAGAATCGTGCAGCCAAACTAAATATATAGTTAAGTTGTTAGTATGGCTTGCGCTGTTGCTCTGTTGATTTGTCCTATCTTGTCAGATTGTCCTACCTCCTATTCAAAAATAGGTAGCACATTTTGATGACGCAGTATGCTATCCATCAGATTTTGCTACCAGTGTAAATTTTAATGTGGAGTTGTGTGAAATGAAGCTGTAATATCGCCCTAACCTACCTAATCCCTAACCCCAACCTCAGAACTATTCAAATACTGTGTTAGTAGCATAATCTGATGGGTAGGACAAACTCTCAGGACATGGTGCTCTTGTTGCTTAATTATTTGCCTGGTAACCTTAGATTAATCTTATTTAATTAATTAGATCTTATTTGAAGTAGTTAACCTCACTTATTTAAATATTTTTATTGTAATGCCTTTTATTGTTTTTTTACTTCTTTCAGCAAATGAAATCACAAACATTTTGAATGTGTTGAGCCAAAAAGTTTGTTTTGTTTCCTGAAGAATGTAAAATAAAATAAAAATACATACTGTATATTCAAATGAGCGTGTATCTTGAAATAAGCCCAAATATATAATAACATTCACAATGAAATTCAACCACAGTTTCTTACTTTCATTGGTGTATCCATAATCAGAAGATTAGTGTAGCTTTCTGGCTCAGACATTGTAAATCTCCAGCTGCTGTAAGTTAGAGAGTAAACAGAAATGGCAACTGCACAGATTAATGGGTGATTAGAAAGGAATAAAGTACATCTAGGTGGTTGTTATCGCAGAATAAAGCCTGGCAGGCTTATTAGCAGCCTAATGTGAAGCCGAGCATTGTTGTATAAGACTGAAGGGCTTTATTCTGCAAAAACAACCACCTGGATGTACTTTATCCCCTTTATTAAATGTCTACTTGACACTAAATGTCAAAATTAGACACAAAATATTGTTCTGAACTGAGTTTATTAATTTCTTTAATTAAAGGCAAAGCTGACAGAAACCAAAATGGCTGAATTATGCGGCTCAATAACTGATGTATTTTTCTGTCACAAGATGGCGCCAAACAGCGGCATAACAGACAAACGTAACAGACAAGCACATAAATATTGATGTGAACTTGTTTACTTACAGTCATAATGATTTTAAAGGATCCATATAAGCAGTGCAAGACGGAATCTGCTGACATGTTTGGCTATTTCTGTGCAGAATTTTGTAAAAAAAATCTGTGGATTTATGTGGAATGATTTTGGGAGTATCGTAACTACAAAGTTAATATATGAAATATAAAAATAATAATACCCTTTTAACTTTGATTTAATGTTTACAATGCAAATCCAATTAAATTCACATATTTGGTAAACAAAGCAAGTCTCTCATATAATATAGTCTACTTAAAGACAGAAAATATTACTTTATACACTAGGGCTGCACAATATTGCAAAAATCTAACATTGCAATATTTTTATTTTTTCTGTGATAAATATTGCAATATACTGTATACAATTTAACCAAATGATTGAACAACACTATTTGGAAAGAATATATAGTCACTTTTTTTTAAGGTTCAATTCTCACTAGCAAACCATTAAATATGACTTTTGCATCAATAAACTCCTAATTTGCTCCTTATTAATATATATTAAGGAAGTTTAGGTATTTTTTGGGGCATTTAAACAAACAGATTTATTAAACGGATATATTTATTAAAATAATATTTTAGTCGCCAAGCATATTTAGAAATTGAAAGACAATACAATTAAATTCAAGCAAAATATTGCAAAAAAAAAAATATTAAATCTACAAAATTTCAACTAAATTTTTCCATTTTTTGCTTCTCTTGATTTTTCCTCTTTTTGAAATGTGTATTTAATATTTTTATTATGAATTAAACATAAATTTGGGCGTGCTAGTTTTTGGACCAATATTGTAACTTATTTTGTTAGATAAGCTCCAGATTTGGCTTCAGTACAGACTAATCTAATGTATGCACACATGTAATATTGTACTGCTTCCTATTAAAAATAAGAATTTAAAAGATAGATTTGTGAGGGTTGTACTTGTATATGCTGAGCACTGTAGATAAGAACTAATAAGCAGCCAAAATCTCAATAACATGCATGCTAATAAGCACCTAGTTAATATTGATAATTGGTCCCTAAAGTGTTGTTAAATGTTTTAATTTTGATTGTTTGATTGAGATAATTCTGTAGGCCAGTGAATCATGCATAAAATTGAATAAACTGCAGTCATCATAGCAATGAAGCAAAGATAAAAGTGAAATAAACAGTGCATGCTTCATGGTTTGTATATTTAAATGTAAGTTTTGTAATTTTGCAATGTGACTAATGTGGATGCACACATTCGATATAGATGCTGAAATGATATATTGTGCAGCCCTGTTACAAACTGTATTGTAAATTTATCATATGAACATTTTTATATTAGTCAAAAATATTACTGAAATGTATTTAAAAACTAAATTAAATATAAATGTACACACATTTGCACAAGTAAATAAATAGACTCAATGATTGGCAAAAAATCTGTGGATTTTTGTGTAAACAGATTCCATGTGGGCCTATATACAGTCTTATGCAAAAATGTGGGCACCCCTCTGTGACTGCATAATAATGTGCTCTTTCTTTATAAGAGAAGATCGCAGAGATGTGCCATTCGGTTTTTAGAGAAAACTAGATAATGTCATGTTTTTCAGATAGGTAGTGTAGCAGTATTAAGATGTGTGAAATTAAACTGAAACTGAAAAATAGGCTATGCAAAAGTTTGGGCACCCTCTCTTTTCTGTGGATTTTAAAACCTGTAGTCACTTAAGCTGATTGATTACAACACAAAATAATTTGAGTGATGCCCATCACACTAGAGTTTGTGTGTGCGAAATTCTGTCCTACGTCGCTGCGAAAAATTGCAGGATTAAACAAGATGATTAGACATTTAAAAAAGCGAGTGATTGGTCTGTATATAAAATTTCATGTTTTGATCCTCAATTGGTCTCACACAGTCAAGTGATGCGATTTCGCAGGTCAGAGTTCACCAAACTTGAACTTTGAAACGCAGCAACCTGCAAAGCTTGACGCATGACATTACGTTTCCAGTCTGACACATTCGCGTGCATATGAATGGAAGTCTATGGGGAGAAAAGTGCAGTGTGACCGCAGCTTGACTTAGGGAACCTTAACAATACTAATACAGGTGCAACCAATCATGGCTGCTTTTTAATATGCGTTCTTCGCTAATCTTGTGTCCTCGTGTTCTTATGTAACGTCATCATCAACTGCCAAAGTTCAGTTCCAATACTCAAGATTGCAAAAACAGAGGATGCGGGAAAGTTCCTGGATG
Organism: Danio tinwini; assembly: GCA_903798205.1. Lineage (NCBI taxonomy): Eukaryota > Metazoa > Chordata > Actinopteri > Cypriniformes > Danionidae > Danio > Danio tinwini. The sequence continues at coordinate 2,368,659 of CAIGQZ010032693.1, forward strand.
TGTTCTTGATGTCGAGGACGCATGGATGCATACTTGAGCACCAAACTCGCCCTAGAAGTCCCAGAAGTCATTGCGACTGGAGGTGGGAAGCACATCATTTTATAGTTTAGTTCAGAGATATAACTTATTTGTCTCAGGAGTTTCCCTAAATGAAACGGTGAATATAAACATTACCATGAAAATCTTTATGCATAGTATATATTGTGAAAAGGGGAAAAAACAATAAATCACTGTATGAATGCTGTAATGTTTAAATAGTTTTCCATTAAAAACACGCAAAGGTCACGTGACCACCAGGACGAATGCAGCATCTCATTTTTCAAAGGATGTGTTCTCTGTTCTTGCGGTCTTCCGAGTTCATTCTTCCAAGGTGACCTGGCAAGACAGGTGTTCACAAGAACACAAGTCCGTTCTCTGCGTTCTTGGAATTAAGAAACAGCCATGAAAAAAGGATATTTAAGATGGCTGATTGTTAGTGGTGCTTCTCCTTATTGTGAACCAGAAAGTAACAACATGGCAACTTCAAAAGGACTTCCTTATTATCTAAACACTAGGATAATTAACCAACATAAATTAGGAGACAGATGCAAAAAGCTATCACAAAAAAAAGTCTCTATCTCTATCTCCACAGAAATATAGTAAGAAAATGTAAGGCCACAGGAACTGTTCTTGTGAAGGAAAGATGTGCTAGACCAATGAATGCTATCTGAAAGGCAGTCAAAGAATGGTTATAATGGTCACAGACAAACCACAGACCACCTCCAAAGAGCTTCAGGAACATCCTGCTGCTAATAATGGCATTGTACATCAGCTGTTTCAGCTGTTGTTTTCTGGGTATGTTGGACCAATGACTATATAAAATATGGACGTCCCGACAGCGCCATTTTCCATTAAACGCTGTGAAAGAAAAAACGCCTCATGACGGGCACAAATTGTCGCAAAAGACTGCTGAAATTGGAGCCTGGGCATGTGCAGAAGGACTGCCTGATGGAGCCAGAGGAGGAGCTGCGGAATCGAACTTTCAACCAAGCGCTTGTACATCAAATCAACTACGCTCCCCTCGAACTTCTCACTTGACCGCGGGTGTCTGAACTATAACGAAGACTCGCTAATGTATGCTTTGAATTTACCTAGTAGCCTGCGTTTGCTGTTTATCAACACAAATGGTTGTAATAACGTTAACAAAGGTGAGGTTTTATATAATGAAGATTTAATCGCGCCAGCTCCGGGCCGCAGCGCACATTACTTGCGGGCTGATTTCGGCTCGGATGCGGCAGCGTCGGCTTGCTAACGGCCGCCGCATCTGACCTGATTGACTCAGGCCGGAATCGACCAGTGAGTCCATAGGCATCCGGAGTAGGTACAGCAGTCGGAGTCGGGTCGAGGGGTAAGTCTCAGGCAAACGAGAATCTAGCCGGAACTGGCCCGAGTGTATTTTGCTATCTGGGTGGTTAGGCGTGTATCAGCAAACTGATAAAGCCCTTACCTTACCGAATAAACAGTCTTCCGCCAGATCCTGTATGTCAGAAACTATAGTTTACTGCAGAGCAACTCATTTTATCATGATAAAATAACACAGAAATCGAATAACAACACTTTAGTCTCCTGACGAAGCTCCGACGTAAGCTTTGAGAATCTGTCAATCACAGCTGTCAATCACGATGACACGCCCAGCATTAAATTACTGCTTAAAACATACTCTTTACAAATATGAAGATCTGCACCTATATCAGCACGATAACCAGTGCCTTAACTGACCAGAACCATCTTTCGGAACATTTTATTGCAAGTGTAATTATTTTTTATTTGGTCTCCTTCATTAACACGGAGGAGCTTTATGAGTTGTACTTCAGCCATCTAACGGCCGAGACCTTCACTCAAAAGCTGGTTTGGGCACACTTGGTTGTGACTGACCAATCTCAGAATCAAAAATCATGAGAACTGTGTTATGTAATAAGATCCCCTTTATAAATCACAAGAGGAGCAAAATCTAAACATGCTTGTGGTGATTATGAAAATTAAGTCACATTAACAGTTCCAAGCAATGGGTTTACTCACTTTTTTAAGCAACTAATAGGGTTTTACAGTGTAGAGAAATGCATAATGGGTGAAGTGACAGCTGTGTGTCTGACACAAACACACACACACACACACACACACACACACTTACACACATTTGACATTGACAATATTAGCATGTCGGATACTGTGAAGCATGACTGACACTGGGAATCAGACACACATCTTCATGTCTCCAGCTCTCATTACACTCTATTAAAGTGAAGCCATTCGGTCAAATAAATGAACGAACGACTAAAGACAGCAAACAAACACATCGAAGGGAAATAAATTAATGAAGAGTTTTTAATGAAGATGTGAGGTTGGTCTTTTGCTGTAACTACAGAGCATCACTTTTTTCCCCTTGCCAATTTAAAGCTTTAAAGACACAATTCCCAAGTTTTTGTTGCGAGTGCTATATTAAATATGTTTGATAAATTATTAACCTAGCATGAGAAGTATGTCTAAAATAATAATTTTGACCTGTCATGTTTCAGACGTTCTGACCTTCTTGAAAATCACACAAAAATGATGTAATATTTCACTACTCTTTTGAAATACTATTGCATTTAATTTGTAATAAAGTGCTTTTGATTATTAACAGACTTTAAATGTCTAAAATGCATTTTGATATGTTTTATGTTAATGTTTATTTAATGGTTGTTGATAGAAAATTGTGCAATCATATGTCAGATTGGTAGACTCTTATTAAAATGTATTAATCTTCCAGAATACCGTTTATTTACGGTTGTGAATTGCATTATGGGATGTTGATCTCTGCCCTGCTGACTTTTGATGTTAAAAATTTTACTCTACAGACATTTTAGTTGTTTGGAATAATTTAATGTATAAGAATTAATATAGAGAAAAAAGTCTGTGAAATAACAGAACATGTACTGGCAGTTTATTACAAGGTTTTTGTAGCATAATATACAACAAAAACCCAGACAATATATCACTTTATATTAGGGCTGCACGATATTGGAAAAATGTACATTGCTATATTTTTTTTCTCTGCAATATACACTCATCGGCCACTTTATTAGGTACACATCCAACTGCTTATTAATGTTAATTTATAATCAGCCAATCACATTGCAACAACTTAATGCATTTAGGCATGTAGATATGGTCAAGACAATCTGCTGCAGTTCAAACCGAGCAACGAGTTGTTGGTGCCAGACAGGCTGGTCTGAGTATTTCAGAAACTGCTGATCTACTGGGATTTTCATGCACAACCCTCTCTAGGGGTTTAGAGAGAATGGTCCGAAAAAAGAAAATATCCAGTGAGCGGCAGTTCTGTGGGCGCAAATGCCTTGTTGATGTCAGAGATCAGAGGTGATTGGCCAGACTGGTTCCAGCTGATAGAAAGGCAACAGTAACTCAAATTACCACTCGTTACAATAGAGGTATGCAGAAGAGCATCTCTGAATGTACAACACATCAAACCTTGAGGCAGATGGGCTACAGCAGCAGAAGACCACACCGGGTGCCACTCCTGTCAGCTAAGAACAGAAAACTGAGGCTACAATTTGCACAGGCTCACCAAAATTGGACAATGAAAGATTGGAAAAACGTTGCCTGGTCTGATGAGTTTCGACTTCTGCTGAAAGCATGGATCCATCCTGTCTTCTATCAATGGTTCAGGGATATTTTCTTGGCACACTTTGGGCCCATTGGTACCAATTGGGCATTGTGTCAACACCACAGCCTACCTGAGTATTGTTGCTGACCATGTCCATCCCTTTATGACCAAAGTGTACCCTTCTTCTGATGGCTTCTTCCAGCAGGATAACGTGCCATGTCATAAAGAATCATCTCACAAATCATCTCAGACTGGTTTCTTGTTCATGACAATGAGTTCACTGTACTCAAATGGTCTCCACAGATTATCTCAATCCAGTAGAGCACCTTTGGGATGTGGTGGAACGGGAGATTCACCGCAAAGTATTAAGGCAGTTCTAAAGGCAAAAGGGGGTCCAACCCAGTACTAGAGAAGTGTAGTAAAGTGGCTGGAGAGTGTATATTGCGATACAATTTTACCATGACTTAAATAGCTCTATTACTTGGGATGATTTTGTAGGGGAGTGAAATATAAATATATATTTTTATGTAATTTATTATATGCATAATCTACAGTCATAAATAAACACAACTGAGCAAATATTAAAGTGAAATAAACCGTGCTTTATGGTTTTCTAGAGAGAGCAACAGTATTTAGGTACAGGAATAATCAAATGTAAAATAGCCCTGTATAGTCCTCACCATATAAATGCTTTAAACTCTCTTCAAATGCTCACATAGTCACAGGCCCTAAAAACACATGCAGATGATACACTTTGGTCACACTTTATTTTGATGGTTCGTTTGTTGAATTTAAGTTACGTTTGCATCTACATGGCAACTAATTCTCATTTAATTATAAGTAGACTGTTAGGTTGGGGTTGGGGTTAGTGCAAGTTGACATGTACTTGCAAAGTTTATAGTCAGTTAAATGTCTGTTAAAGGAGCAGTATCAACAAATATTAAGCAGACAGTCTACTAATACTCAAATGGACCATCAAAATAAAGTGTTACCTAAACTTTCACTCTATTACGGTTTAATTCTGCAATGTCTCCACAAATCTCATGTGTTTAGACCTGTGGTTTCTGGTCATCTATAATACTAACTCAACATTGCATGTCTTGTGATGTGGCTACTGCAGACACACACATTTGGATATCGATGCTCAAATGATATACTGTGCAGTCCTAATCTTAACTGTTAAAAATGATCATGATAGTCACTTTTTCAACTAGGGGTGTAACTGATCACGGTTGATCTGTGATTCGTATGGATTACAACCCACGGTTCGGAACACGCGTGACCCATGGATTAATTTATTTATTTATTTTTTACTGGTAGATTAATCCCAAATTTGTAATGATCACAGAGAAATTGTCTCTCGCGTAATTTTAAATCAAAAGCATTTAGGCATTCCTGTAAAATAAAATGATAACAGAAGAAGTTGTGGCAGGTTATTTGGGATGTGGTGGGTTTTATTAAAGATGTTTTCTGTCATTACTTGTTTAGCCGGCATTAATGCATTCAGTGTAAGCTGCACGATTAATCATTAAAAGATTGTAATCTCAACAACACACGCAACATAAATGGTACATCTCAAGGGGTTTATCCCAATGAATAAATATCAACAACAAATTATAAATGGTGAAATTATGGTGATTTGCCTATGATTATTAATCCTTCGAATGGCTGCATTCAAATCTGAAAATGCAAAAATCAAGAAAGACACAGAAGTACTGGAAAAACAGTTTATAGTTTAGATAAAACCACTGATGTTTATGGTAAAGATTAAAATAACCATCCATCATATGCATATAATGACTCTCAAAAATGAAAGTTGTAAGGAGTGATTACATTGTTTAACCAATAGGTGGTGACAACCAGCTATCAAAAATATGCCCCAGAATAATTCTTCAAAATGATCTATCTAGTAATGAAACATGATGTTTTATGAGTGAATAATTAAATCATTTATTGAAAATTAGAAAAAAACTAATATGGGTTGTCCAAATATTAATGTTAGATTTCTGCATTTAGCGTTATCAGCAACAATAGTAACAGTGAGTTTTCACACTGAATATTTTACAATTTATTTTTCTTCAGCTGATTATTTCTTTATTTTTAATAGAATTACAGGTTATAAGTTATGTTTGATAAAACCAAAAGGTTCTTGCAGTGCTGTATTTGTAATAAGAAGAAAGCAAATTACATTTGTCTCCTCCCCTTTTAGGCTGATCCTAAAAATGGTCCGATCCGTGACTTAAAAAAAAAAAAAAAAACATTATGTGATCCGAACTGTAAGATTTGTGATCTGTTACACCAATATTTTCAACCCTTTTAAAGGATAAATGTTCGAAGAAAGATCAAGCTCCCATACTGCAATACAAAAGCATAAATAAATGAGAAAAATAGAAATATGAATCACAAACAATGGAAAACTGCTAATTTACCTATATTTTTACCTCCAAGTTTTAGGCTGGATATTCAGATTTATGTATCTTGGATTTCTCTTATTCAAAATCAGGTTTTATTCAGTGTTGTGTCAGTGTCATATTGAAAACACTAGAGAGAGAGAAATAGAAGAGCAGCATAATCATACCACTTAACACAGTTATGGGAATAGCAAAAAAAAAATCAATCTTGAGATACGAGTGGTTTAGAAGTCGTTTTGAAATATGTATTCCACCTGCGACGAAAGCTTTTGAATTAAACAGGGCCGGATTGGAGGAGAAAGAGCGCTGCTGATGTATATTTTATGAGTTACAGTGAGCGCTGGTTTGTGTATCTTCAGTCTTCAGATGAGATAACGCTCACCGATGCTCCTCTGTCCTCTCACACAGTCTGCTTTTGTAGGAGAAGAGGGCAGGATGAGGCCAGTAGAGGCTTCTTAAATTAAAACATCCAGTATTTGAGGTTGGGTGACCTGCTGTGGGAGACAAAATGTCAAAAAGTGCTGCAACGATAACCAAGCTAATTTATTAAAGATTTCTGAGAAATCACTGACGATCTGCGTGCATGCATAGAACATTCAGAGAAAATGGAAATGACTTGCTTTCTTAAAATGCTCCCTTGGTGCATGATTCTTTCAGAAGTTTGTAATCTTTTGTGAAAATGAACTGAAATTCCCCCCAAAAAAGCAAGAACATTGCAATGTCACACTAGTTAGTTAGTACCATAGACTGTAAAAGATGTGGAAGTAGTATCCGTGAAGTCACCCATAGATTTCTGAAGACAGCGTTGAGAATGTTGAAACGTTGTAATTAGCTTATCGCAAGAGGCTGCGATATGAAATGTATGTTATTTAACTTCCCCCGCTCAGAGCAAATGCATGGCAGTCTTACTATCTAATTGAGTGAGCACACTTTCATTCTGCCCAATCAGAATTGCTCAACTGAACTATGCAGAACACCCACAATAAAAAACCAAACAAACAAACAAACAGGAAAGCATGAATGAGTGGGATGATGGCATTTGCCGCTTCAGAAGTATTAATAGATGAATTGATATCAAAGAAAAACAGCACATCAGTAATATGGAAATATCTTGGATTTAAAGTCACAGACACAAAACAAAACCAGGTAATTTGTAAGAGCTGTAGCAGAATTATTGCCACAACATGAGGAAATACAACAACCAGCTTCTAAAAAGCACCACTATATGAGGAGCGTTTTGCTAAAAAAAGTCAACAAAAAGTACTGCCAGTGACATTCAATCTAGTAGCAAGCAACAGCAAAGTACAATATCAGAGTTAGCTAATATAAGTTAATATCTTTTCAGTTCCTTGTTTTAACTGACACTCACCGCATTTTAGCAGTAAGAAGCTAAAATACAGATTATTGAGCTGAAGTTTGACTACAAAATTAAATCGTGAATCTAATCGAAATCGCATCATCTGTCAAAAAAAAAATTGTCATTAGATAATTTCCCCAAATTGCACAGCCCTAGCCCTCACTGTTGCCATCACGCTGACGCGTGCACCTCTAAAAAATGTAATTACACGTTGCAACAACACATAGCACAAGCTCTGTCATTGGTTGGCTTGGCAGCAATGATGAGTGTGGGCGGGACTGAGAGCAGCGTGAACCCGTTGGGGCGAGTGTTTACAAGTGTGGAGTCTCGTGAAAGAGGTCAAGATAGAAAGTTTTGTTTTGTGTTTACTAGGGTTGGGTCGATAGACGATACGATAGACATCACGATGCTGAGCCGGCATCGCCAATCCTCCACCCCACCCCATCGCAAACCTGCTCGCGAAAAATACACACTCGGGCCCCGTTTACACTAATAAGTCTTAGTTTTAAAATGGCATTTTAGAACAAAAAAAATCCACATCCACACTGGTGTTTCACCTAGCATTTCTGAACAGTCCTCTGTCTGCTGAAAACGCACATCATGTGACCACACACACACACACACACAGATAACCACAGCCACACACACTGTCATGCGCTCGTCTGAGCTCTAGAGAGCAGTGCATGTCGGACAATTTATCAAGGATGTACTGCTGGATCACTATAGTTCATTCATTCATTCATTTTCTTTTCGGCTTAGTTCCTTTATTAATCTGGGGTCAGCACATGTTTTATGCAGCAGATGCCCTTCCAGCTGCAACCCATCTCTGGGAAAAATCCATACTCACTCATTCACACTCATACACTACGGCCAATTTAGCCTACCCAATTCACCTGTACCGCATGTCTTTGGACTGTGGGGGAAACCGAAGCACCTGGAGGAAACCCACTCGAATGCAGGGAGAACATGCAAACTCCACACAGAAACACCAACTGACCCAACTGAGGCTCGAACCAGCGACCTACTCGCTGTGAGGTGGCAGGCGACCTTCTTGCTGTGAGGCGACAGCACTATCTACTGCGCCACTGCGTCACCCTTTCACTATAGTTGTTAAACATGAAATTTCATTAATCTTGTCTCTAACGTCTCTTCAGTCTTTTGAATTTATTAGGTAATATGTCACAGCATCAATACACTGCTTCAATCTTTCACTTTCACACTTGTAGTAATTTTAGCAAAAATCTTAGATACTGTTGTTTGGTTCCTGTTGGTTGTGCAGCTTTTTTACCAACCAAGTTTGTCGAGCCATTATAACAACACAGATCACTCTGCCGATTCATGCCAGAGTCCTGCGGAAAAAGTGATTGACAGGTGGTAATTTGTGTGTAACTTATCTTTATTTATTTATGATTTGGTTATGGGTAAAACAAAATCCATGCGGGTCAGGTAGTTGAAACGGTATAGGCTACAAATAATTAATTCGTTATAATTTAGTTATTTATAAATAAATAATTCACCGCCGCCTAAGATGCCGATGCCATCGTCTATCGCAATGTTTCACATTAGACATCGTACTTTGCCAAATTGGTCAACATCGCCCAACCCTAGTGTTTACTTTATGATTAAAGTTGTTGCATGTCCGCCGGTTCCCACCTCAAAATGAGCGAGTTTGAGCTACTTCTACATTAAGATAGTGTTCAGAAAAGGCAAAACACCAGCGAAGAAACTCAACACAGAGGAACATAAAAGCCTACTGTCAGCTAGCATTTCGGAAGTGTTATTGCAGAGCAACACAAACAGCATGCAGAAGTATAAATGCACGGCTATGCGCAAGGCATGCGCCGTGGGTCATGCCGATCACTCAACGTAGAAGTATAAACCAGGTTTTAGTAAATGCAGGACTATTTATGAAATCCAGGCATAACATTGTATGGTAACATTTCAGATGACTGTTTTATAGTCTACAGCTAATCAATCTGTCAGATTCTGGAGTGAGTTCAAGTTTTAAAGAATATAATTAATTATTAATTATCTGAAATAAACCAAATACATTTATAGAAATAGTATATACTGCAAGTATATAATTTCACTCACCTGGAAAATGGAGGCCACTTGAATGGTTTGTGAGCACACACAGCATGCCATATCATCTGATAATTGCAGGAAATAATTCCAAAAGGCGATTGTATATGCCGAGTTCAGCGGCTAATCAGCCGGAATCAGCTGAGGGGATGAGACAGTGACCAGCAAGACTTAGCTGTCACTCAAGTGGCCATGCCCTTAATTATATAGACTTAATATAACTTAATATAAATGAAACGGATGAGTTATAAAAAAAAATGCACCCCCTCACAATTGTCATAAAGGGTAATATTAGCTATATACACCAAAATCGTTTTTGTTTCAGGCTGAAAACACCTTTTTTTTTGCTGTAAAGTTGGCCATTTTAACACTCGGGTCAATAGAAATGTGCTCTATTATAAAGCCAGGACTAGCGGAATTTCGATGAATTGCACTTTCAGTTACCTCCATATTAGCTTCATGAAGGAGAGCGGGATGCTGCCGCTTGGTTAGTATGCACCCCTAAATTTAAAGTCCTGAGTCTTGATGAAAAATAAGACTCTGATGTCCTTACAGTATGTGAAGTTTCTGCTTAAAATACCCCAAACCGCAAAAAGTTAAGTAAATGTATTTTTTTCTTTAGTAACAATCCAGAAACATATTAATCTCTGTAAAAATATCAAATTGGAAACTAAGCTGCTTTGACACAATCTACATTGAGAAATAAACATGAATTGAATTGAATTAAAACTTTTAAGTATTAAGTTACTTGAATATAGTCCCAGTGACGGGTTGTAGTTGGAAGGGCATCCGCTGTGTAAAACATATGCTGGATATGTTGGCGGTTCATTCCACTGTGGCGACCCCAGATTAATAAAGAGACTAAGCTGAAAAGAAAATGAATAAATGAATGAATGAATAGTCAGTAACTTAGGAGGGCTATAGTTAATTTTAATTGACTAGACTGACTCTCAGCATCACAGACTGGTTTAAAGTGAGTTAACCAGAGATAGACTCGCCACAATGCACTCAGGGACTGCATATCCCTTGCTGAACGGCACAGTTAAAGCTCTCTTTGAACATGTTTGAAAAAGTATCAGAACAGATTCTGCACAATACCATTTCTTCCCTTTACACTCGCTACACTGTCGATGTTTCAATGGGATTATGTCAGATAATGACGTAAAAAAAAAAACAGGCTTATTCAAACAATATGAGAACACGACCTTCATTAGAAACTCGATTCAGTTTTAAATGAAACTTCAGAGCTTATTCAACCAATTCTGTCAGTCCTTATACTATATGGGCAACTTGTAATGCTGAATGTAAAAAGTGTTTCTGGCATAACTCACGCTTTTATTCTAAAATATATATTTGAATGTTTGTTTGTTTTTGTATTTACCTCATTAGGTTGTAATTATTTTTAAACACTTTTTATTTCATTTATTTGATGGTTTATTTTTTAATTTGTTTAGATTTTGTGAAATTACTTTTATTAAACAGTGCCATACAAATTGGTTCATTTTATTTATTTATTTATATATTTATTCATTACTATAGATTTTGGGAAATTACTTTAAAAAAAAGTACCATATAATTGGTACTGGTACAATGGTGTACTATTTATTTATTTGTAGTTTTTTTTTTAGAGTCAGTCTAGTTAGGAGTGAATATAGTCCTAGTAAGTTGCTGATTGTATTTCAGTAAATTAATACTTAAAGAGTATATTTATATTTTAGTATATTATAATTTGACATGCATTACCATGATTAATATGTTTCTGGATTACTAAAGAATAAGAAAAAAATAATTGTAGTAACTTTTTGGTAGGTTGTAATTATTTTTAAAACACTTTATTTCATTTATTTATTTGTTTAAATTTGGGGAAATTGCTTTTTTTTTAAACAGTGCCATACAAGTTGGTTGATTTTATTTATAATTTTATTTATTTATTTATTACTATATGTTTTGGGGAATAACTTTAAAGAAAAAAACAAAAGTACCATATAAGTGGATTTATTTATTTATTTGTTTAATTTTTTTTTGGTTATTTACTTTTTAAAACAGTAAAATATATGTTGATTTTATTTATTTATTTAGTCTTTTTAGAGTCAGTCTATTCAAAAGTGA
>CAIGQZ010032693.1:2403658-2419172 GCA_903798205.1 Danio tinwini
ATATATATATATATATATATATATATATATATATATATATATATATATATATAAACGGAGTGGCTAGCCTCAATGGGGGTCAAATGCTGGTCAAATTAAGGCGCGGATATTTTAATTTTGCACGAGCGGAATCATGGGATCGATCAGATATATAATGAGAGAGAAAGAGATTTAATTTTTGATATAGGTTTTTTGTAGCAAATTATTTTCATTACTATGTAGATCAAAATTACTTCTGCTAAGATCATAGGAAATTGCAAGATGTGAAACTTGTAATAATAAATGTAGAGTTTCAAAAATAATTAACTCGATTTATTTTATTTGATTTGTAATTTACAGCAAAACACCTTCTTCTAAATCCATTACAAGATCCTACTTTTACCAAAATTAACTGTTGTTGTTGTTGTTAAGCAAATTTATTCATGGCTTAATAGTTTTTAAGGGAACAAAAAAAACTGTTAACAAGATGTTATAATACAATTTAGTGGTTTATTGTCATGTATAATGTGGATGTCTGCAAATCTGTAGAAAACAACAATATGCAGATCACAGAATTTAAGTTAAAGCATTTGCATTAATGGCTTAATCTAGCATGACCTGTATACACAGAGATTGTTCATAATGTTGAATGATTTTTGCATTCTGACCTTAAGCTAGGACACGTCTAAATCCTGATGAAATAAAACCTCTGTAATCTCCTGTTTTTCCAAGGTGAACGTCTGAGATGATCTATATTAGAATTTCCAAATGTGAACTTTTGATCTGTAACAACCTGCAAGGTTCAGTTGATAGAGAACCATGTGCAGTTTTAGAAAAATGAGAAGCCAGTTATAAAACCGCGGTCATCAAATGTCACGTCATACATAAATGTCACACCTGTATATTATTAGTGAGATATTTAAAAGAAGATGCAGATTCCCTGTTTTACTAAAGATGTATAGTTTCTACACTAACTACTAAAACAAACTAGGAGTGTATACAAAGCATATTCTAGTTAACTAGTTACATTGTTTTGCTATTAGGAAATCTGTTCACTTATTAAAAACAGGCTTCATACAAATTTTTACTACTAAAATTCCATGATTTTTTCAAGACTTTTCCAAGACTTTCAAGTAAATTTTAATACAACACAATACAATATGTTATTGTCAGACTTGCATATGAAATTTTCTTGCATAACAGCATGATAAATACTCCTTACAAAAAGACATAGATTTTTTTTTTTTTACATGGGCCTTATTCAGCTCCAAGACAGCCTGATGTACAAATGACTGTTTTAATTTCACTTTATTAAAACTTAGGACTCTAAATCAACGGTTAGACTTTAATTGTATATTAATAGTAATATATTTAATGGTATGCATATACATATTTATGAATGCATGAGCATATACAGCAGGGAAAATAAGTATTAGGCACATCACCATTTTTCACAGAAATTATATTTCTAAAGGTGCCGTTGACTTAAAATTTTCCCTGGATGTTGATAACAAGCTAATAAATCTATATATGCAAAGAAAACACAACAAATTAGTTTACAAATGAAGTTATGTGTCATCAAATGAAATGACTCAGTGAAAAGTATTGAACACATGAAGAAAGGGAGGTGTAGAAAGACAGTGAAAGCACAGACTGCAGCTGAAATCTCTCAGTAGTTCTTTAGCAACCCTCTGCCCTTTGTCAGTGTAAATAAATATTCGCTGCTTCAGTGCAACATCTATATTAACAGGATGTTGAAGATGAAATCAGGGTGGATATTTCAGCAATGATCCAAAACACAGCCAAGAAAACTCTCAGATGCTTTCAGACAAAGAAAGTCAAGCTGTAGAATGGCCCAGCCAATTACCTGACTCGAATCCAATAGAAAATACAAAATAAAGATAATCAAGAATTTTACAGTCTGTTGAAGTCTGTAAAAAATTCACACCTGAGCAATGCATGTGACTTCCTGTAATTTTGGATGACTTTAACTGCAGTTCGTCAGTTTAACTTTCACTCATGAACATTTTATTCATGCCCTCGTAACAAACTGGGGTATTAGACACAAATAAGGAGTAATGACTGGTGGGAGTGTTATAGAATTTATTAATGCATGCCAAATGGAAAGTAAAAAAAACCTTCTGAATTTTGCAGTGTGTTTGTGCGTGCGTGCGGTCCTTTACTGACATCCGCGTGGGTGGATCTTGTCGGAAAATATGGGGAAAAGTCCAACATGACGGTAATAGTTTGATTGCAGTGTTTATTTCAATAATGCCACTAATATCTGCATACTCCACGTCTTAATTCCATTTCTGTTTAGTTCAGTTATGACTTTAGTCAGATTAAGGTTATCAAAAATCTCTGATTGGAGCTTATGTAGGCCTACAGTTCAAAATTCATGTTTAACTGAATAAACAGTTAGTAAACACAAGTACATCTTATTGAACATCATTTATTTTCATCACCAATTATCACAGTAGAACAGTTTCTCAAACAGTTTGTGATAGATTTTGGAAACGGGAGATGAGCCCCTGGTCTAATGCGCCAGCTGGCTTGAGAAACCCATTCTCAAAGACTTACTTTTAGTCATTATTTGGGTAGCGCACATATTCTGAATGTATTCGGCAGAATTCAAACGAGCCAATGTAATCTAGATTAATTCCAAGATTACAGTGAGATTAATCTAAATAAAAAAATAAATAATCTATGCCCACCTATACTTTTTATATTTGTATTGTTTGGGTTCTCACCAAAATCTGGTTCAATTCCATGTCAAAAGCTCCTTTGGAAATATTATTCACAGGAAAAAAAACATGACATGTTCAATACTTATTTTCTCTGCTGTACAGTTTCATACATGTATACATATATACATGCATATATGTTTGATATACACATAGTCTGGAAACAAGCAATCCTTAAAATTTCCCCCATGCGTGTCGGAGACCTGTGAGCAAACATTTCTAATGCTGAGAAACAAGAACACAAAAGATATTTCAATCGAATCGATTTGAGACCCATTTGGTGGAGGGATATGCATATATTTATATTTTCCCATTCATTCCCATCTCACCTTGAGCCAGCCTGAACAATCCAATATTTGATCTGGGCTTAGCCAGGAGATTTAATCCCACAGCGAGATGAAAAAGAGCTTTTCACCAACTTGAGTTTATGCAATTTTGCCTGCTAGTGCAATTCTATGGAAATGCGTTTTCCTCCATTCCCACAGCCTGGATTAGACTGCGAATATGTGAAAGAAACCATTAATGGCTCAAAGCAAACGTCACGGCCCAGTGTGAAGGGTTTCATCTGAAACGGTACGGCTGTGCTTTATTTATTTATTTATTTCTCTGTTTGCCTGAGCTTTTCTTGGCTTTACATAGAGTCAACAAGAATCTAAATGTTGGCGTGTTCCTTTAGTGATTTATCTGTGTGATCTTTAATCAAAATGATGTGATTTGTTTCCCACTGATGCCACACTGACTGTTGTGTAATGCAAATAATCTTAAGTCTTCATATGTTAATATTTGTAACAAATCAAAACATTAATCCTAAGAATTCTGTAAGAGTCAGATATTAAAAGCACTATGTTCAGGCCATGTGTTTAAAGGCACTATATGTATATTTATGTATTTTTTAATCAAGAATGTTCACTCATGTTTCCAAAATATCTGCAAACAAATTATGGTATTGTTAAATATCAAAGATAAGTGTGAACGAAAATCTTTCTTGCATGCTTGGACCTTTATGCAGAATAGACATTTGCATTTTGTTTTATGTAATGGCAGAGGTGGGTAGTAACGAATTACATTTAGTTTGTTACATTTACTTGAGTTAATTTGTTAAGTAACTTGTGCTTTTTGAGAAGAGCTGTAATCAGGCCATAAAAATTAGGTCCGATAGAATTTGGACCGAGCCCAACAAGTACATTTTGATTGATAGCTTTTTAAAAGCCCGAACCCGTTTACAGCCTGACATTTTTCAAATGTGCACATGCACACAGCTCTTTTGCCTTTTTTCCAAGAATGAGTAGTTTATACATGTTTTAACATAATTTATTCATAACAAACATATAGGCCACTTAGAAGCTGGAGCAAAGAAATGAAATGAGTCCACTGTAACATCGTAACATCTCAGCACTCTAAATAGGCCTACATACACTTAGCCTTTTGGCCAACACACCAATAAAAATAAGTTTTTCTTAACAAATTAGGAAAAAATAAATTCTAAATGATGACAATAACATTTGGCAATAACGAAATTAAGATAAAGGCTCTGCGGGATTAGTTTCGCCACTTCTCCTCACAATCCGGCCTTTAGGCAACAGTGAAGCTGAATAATAAAATAATAATACAAACATTAGTCTATGTACTCATATACTCTGTCTGCATTATGCAGTTATGATTGAATTAATATTTAGTTATACTTAGAAAATACTTTACTCACCAAGATTAGGCTTTGTAAACATGTTTTTGTGGAGGAACATTATTGAATCCAGTGTAGATGGCTTTAGAGCGGTACTACGCTCACTGATGGTGGGTCCAGCATCACTAAAACACCCTTTCACTGCTGCAGCTACTGGCCGGGATGCACTACTGATCTGGCTAATTTTGCCAGTTTTGGGATTGTTTGTTCTTGTTTGATCTTCCACCAGCCAAGAACATCCATCCTCCGTCATTATTTGTTTCACCTTTGCAGCATGGGTTTGGATGTTGTAACAAACAATTTGATTACTTTCTTGGGCTAATCGAAATGCATCACATGACTGCTCATTTACCGTGCAAGCCTGAGCCCGGCCCGACCCAGTCCAAAAGGATAGAAATTAAGGCAAAACCCGTCGGGTTCAGTCGAGTTCCTTCGGGTTCAAGCAAAGATCTTCAGCTCTACTTTTTGAGTACATTTAAAGATGTGTACTTTTACTCAAGTCAATTTTTTATGGAAAAACTTAATTTGCTATATTTGGCACCGTTCCTCCATTACTTACCATTTCGTTGGAGTGCAGTGAGTGCACTATTCTATGCTTCTGAGTGGCTATATTTAAATTTCTGTTGTGTTTTGTCTGACACAAACAGCCAGATTGCTCAAATGGTAATAAATGTGATTCATATACAGTGTCGTCACTAAGCATAGGCGAACTAGGCGGTCAACCAGCTGGGCCAACATCTGACCACACCCACTTTTGCAGCATTTTCTGCAACTGTTGAAAAACTGAGCAGTGCTGCAACAGGAGTTTTGTGACTTATTAAATTAGTCTTGATAATTAATAAAGCAGTGTCACCTTCAGCTGTACAACTAATGCTTGCTCCGCTTCTGATAAATTGCCATCTCGCGGAAATCCCTGTTGTTTTACAAGCATAACAACAAAGATAAATGTTCAATCCGCAGTAAATGTACATCACTGTCAGACCTCCAAATACCTCCAAATGACTCGCCATTGATCAAGCGTTGTGTGATGCAACCTGATGGAGGCACAGTTGTGATTTCGGTCCTAAACTGGTTCATTTATCTGACAGCGTCCTGGCATCTATTGAACACTTCAAGCCAGCGTGCTGTTCTGTTCGTGTTCAGGTCACGAGGTTTCACCGTAAGACTTCAGCTTGCCAAGATTTTGAGATTTTCTACTGATTTTGTAGAGTGCTCTTATTTTTGGAACTCAAACTTTTGTGTTTTTGTTCACACATTTTAATGCTCCTCTTGATGATTTCAGGAAACAATCACAGCCGATTAGACCTGTGCCGTTTCGCTGTTTTGGAAAATAAGCATAATAATGATTGCTTTACTTTTCCTTGATTCTCCGAGTACTTTCCCCTGTTTTCTCCACAGGCATCTGAATGATCCAAACTGCTCTGAAATGAATCACAGCACCTTAAACTTTATTGTCAGCTGTCAACGTGTAAAACCAAATATGCTAGACTAATATAACACTTGCATTTCAAATGATAAAAGAGAATACAAATAGAACAGTACAATGTTTATCCAAATCCACCTGCATTTTAATGTCTGCATTTTATATATACACAAAAATAATGTTTATTTTTATTATAATCAAGCTTTTTACATTTAACTTCTTTTAAAATGTATTATTGTGTTTATATAATGCTTGTATGACTCAGAATTTCAAAGTATTTTCCATTAATTTCCTTACTATGGAATGATAAACACCAAATGTACTATTTAAAGTAAACTGAATCAATTATGATTAATGTAAATAATGCTTGTGTGTGAGAGAGAACATTTGATTCTGTTGCTAATTATTGTTTCACTTATTGTTAAACTTTCTAAACCACTAACAGAGTCAACCTTTTTGAATATATAAATCTACACTCACCGGCCATTTTATTAGGTACACCTTACTAGTACCTGGTTGGACCCCGTTTTGCCTTTAAAGCTGCTTTAGTCCTACATGGCATAGATTCAACATGGTACTGGAAATATTCCTCAGAGATTTTGATCCAAATTGGCATGATAGCATCACGCTGTTGCTGCAGATTTGTCGGCTGCACATCCATGATGCAAATTTTCCACCACATCCCAAAGGTGCTTTATTGGATTGAGATCTGGTGACTTTGGAGGCCATTTGAGTACAGTGAACTTATCGTCATGTTCAAGAAACCAGTCTGAGATGATTCGCGCTTTATGACATGGCATGTTATCCTGCTGGAAGTAGCCATCAGAAAATGGGTACACTGTGGTCATATATGGGATAGACATGGTCAGCAACAATACTCAGGTAGGCTGTGGTGTTGACACGATGTTCAGTTGGTACTAATGGGCCCAAAGTGTGACAAGAAAATATCCCCCACACCATTACACCACCACCAGCAGTCTGAACCGTTGATACAAGGCAGGATGGATCCATGCTTTCATGTTGTTGACACCAAATTCTGACTGTACCATCCGAATGTTGCAGCAGAAATCGAGACTCATCAGACCAGGCAACGTTTTTCCAATCTTCTATTGTCCAATTTTGGTGAGCCTGTGCGAATTGTAGCCTTAGTTTCCTGTTCTTGGCTGACAGGAGTGGCACCCGGTGTGGTCTTCTGCTGCTGTAGCCCGTCCACCTTAAGGTTGAATGTGTTGTGCTTCAGAGATGCTCTTCTGCATACCTCTGTTGTAGCGAGTGGCTATTTGAGTTACTGTTGCCTTTCTATCAGCTGGAACCAGTCTGGCCATTCTCCTCTGACCTCTGGCATCAACAAGGCATTTGCGCCCACAGAACTGCAGCTCACTGGATATTTTCTCTTTTTCAGACCATTCTCTGTAAACCCTAGAGATGGTTGTGCTTGAAAATCCCAGTTAATTAGCAGTTTCTGAAATACTCAGACCAGCCTGTCTGGCACCAACAACCATGCTACGTTCAAAGTCACTTACATCACCTTTATTCCCAATTCTGATGCTCGGTTTGAACTGCAGCAGATCGTCTTGAATACTAATAAAGTGGCCGGTGAGTGTAGGTGAATTGGATAAACAAAATGCATCTTAATGTGTGAATGAGAGAGTATGGATGTTTCCTAGTACAACTGGGTTGTGGCTGGATGGGTATCCATTGCGTAAAGCATATGCTGGAATAGTTGGCGGTTCATTCCGCTGTGGCAACCCCTCATGGATAAGAGACTAAGCCGAAGAAAAATGAATAAATGAACAAGTTTCTCTGCATCTCCTAAGTTGTAGAACTCTCTCTTTCTCTCTCTGCTGAGTATTTGAATAAATCTTTGCACATGTAGGTATAAGAGGATTTAGATTTGGCCTCTCCTCTGCTCTTCTCTGTTAATGAGCTGAGATACACACTTGCGGATCGGCATCACATTAAACAAACTCTGGATATCATTTCTAAATTCATCTTCATGAAGTCACGCTTTAACCAATACACTCCGACTCCTCACAAAGGTTCAGGCTGTGCATTTAAATCCAAGTGTTTAATCTGTCTTTTAAAAAGCACCGTTCCCTAAAGTACATGACATTTGACTGATAATTGAAATCTTAGTTTTTTTCACTATTTTATGTTCATAAAAATTGCACAATTTTGAATATGCAGTAAAGGCAGTAATACTTAGTTTTTAGTATTTGTGCAATTTAAAATACTTTTTGAAATATTTTACTTAATACAGTACATATTCTATTATATGGTTTATTATATTATATTAAAATATTATATACTTTTATTATATCACTATTAAATATTTATTTAATATTGAATTAAAATGTGTATTATTGCTTAAAAATAATCATATGTTTTAAATTTAAAGAAAATCAGTATGTATATAATTGTATGATGTTCCTTAAGAAAAACTGGTATTTTGTAATCAGACTGTACTTTAATAGGTTAAAATATTACAAATAAATTATTTGGTGAAAAAATGAAGCTGGTGAAGAAATGTGAAAGTGGAAAATAATATTAAAGTATGATGCTTTAATGGTGTGTTTTTAAGCAGATATTTTTGACATATATATGCACCCTTGAGAAACGTTTTTTAATTGACACAAAAGAGTAGCACGTCTAATATTCAAAGCATGCCCAGTTGCATTCATTTTTGTATGTGTGGCCAAAAAAAAGTGAGTTTCTTGGAGCTAAATCATGAATTGCACAAAACAAAGTAATGTGAGAGTCTCTTAACACTATCCCTAAATCAATTTACATGCAGGGTTTTTAGCAATATTTTGCGTGAATCTAAACTTATTATCTTTCTATTTTTAAAGATAAATATTCTACAAAATAGTTTATTATATTATATTAAATATGTTAATTTATTATATCACTATAAAATGATTTTCTTTTAAAAGAATAGTGGTATTTTGACTGGCATTTATAGGGTTAAAATATTAAAATTAAATGATTTGGTGAAAAAAAAAAATAAGCTGGTAAAGAAATGTGAAAGTGAAAAATAATGTTACAATATGATTTAATGGTGTGTTTTTAAACAGATATTTTTGCCGTCTATGCACTCTTGAGAAACTTTTTTTTTTTTATTATTGACAAGAAAGTAACATGTCTAATATTCAAAGCCCATTGCATTCATTATTTGTATGTGTGGCCAAAAAAGTTTCTTGGAGCTAAATCTTGAATTCCGCAAAACAAAGTGAAGTGAGAGTCTCTTAACAACATGCCTAAATCATTTACATGCTCGTTTCTTGAAGTTTTTGTAAAATTTAAGCACAATTTTGTAGTTTGTAATTGTTTTTTGGGGGGTTTTTTTGCAATATTTTGGGTGAATCTAAACATATTACCTTTCTATTTTTAGGCCCAATCCCAATTCTACCTCTTAGCCCTTTTCCTTACCCCTACCCATCGTTTTGTGCGTTCACGTCAAGGGGTAGTGGTGTCCCAATTCTCTTTAGCTTGGAGGCGTAGGGCTAAGGGCAAGAGGTATACACCCCTTCGAACAAAGATTTTTCAGGAGCACATTTGAAACGAAGGGGTAAGAAGTTTCCCAGAATACACCTGCCACAACGGCAGTATTGCTGAACCCGGAAGTAAGGAGACCCACAAATTAGTATTTTTTTGTCATTATTATGAATTTTTACGACAAACAAACACATGTTTTATTATGTTCATAACCACATTTGTGTTTTACTGTCATGTTTAAAAAAAAAAACAACAAAAAAAACCCCTTAAATTTCGCGATCTATAATTTCTAATCATAACTCCTGTACAGCAGTCCCACAACATTCTGACACTCAATGACACTCAAATACCCTGTCAGAAAAGTCTAGTGGCTGAGAATGAGCCTTTTTACAGTGTCTGCTATAATGTTAATGTTGTTTTTGATTTTTGAATTTTGAAATTGATCTTATTGCCACATTAGATCGTTATGATAACATAATATATGCCTTCAGTGATTTTCTGAAGATAAACACCAAAAAAGAACACAACTGGAATAACTACAGCAGTCGCGATCGTCTGATCTCATATGAGGCAGAGATTGTGATGACCTATGATGATGTGTGCAGGTGTTTAAGTGCTGTCCCAATTCTTAGGGGTAAGTTTTGAAGCCCTTCTCCTTAATCCTCGGTTGTAAGGGCCAAGGGGAAGGGGTAGGGGTACAAAAATAGAATTGGGATTGGGCCTTAAAGATGTTCAGTGATAAAACTGAAAATATTACTTTAATGTATCTGTTTAATAAATGTGTTTTGTTTAAATGTATCAAAATATATTACCTCTATCCACTGAGATAAATGGATAAAAATATTCATTTTTAAAATGGTGTGGCACTGTCTAGCTGCTTCAGTGCAACATCTACATTAGCAGGATGATGATGTAACCAGGGTGGACATTTCAGCAAGACATTTTTTCCAAAACACAGCCAAGGAAACTCTCAAATGCTTTCAGACAAAGAAAATCAAGCTGCAGAATGGCCTAGCCAATCACCTGACTTGAATCCAAAATCCAAAATAAGGATCAGATTTGATAGACGAGACTCACAGAACCATCAAGATATTTACTCTGTTGAATTCTGGGAAAAACACTTTTTTTTGACACAAGAAAGTAGCACACATCTAATATTTAAAGCATGCCCAGTTGCATTCATTAATTGTATGTGTAATCAAAAAAGTGAGTTTATTGGAGCTAAATCATAAATTGACCAAAACAAAGTGAAGAGAGAGTCTCTCGACACCATCTCTAAATCATTTTCATGCTGGATTATTTTTTTTAATTTTCTAGTTTTTGTAAAATTGTGTCAACATTTTGTAGTTTGTAATTTTTTTTTCCAATATTTAGCGTGAATCTAAATGTATTACCTTTCTATTTCTTAAGATATTCAGTGACAAGACTGAAAATATTACTTTAATAAATATATCTGTTTAATAAATCTGTTTTGTTTAAATGTATCAACATATATTACCTATATCCACTGAGATAAATGGATACAAAATATTCATTTTTAAAATGGAGTGGCACTGTCTAGCTGCTTCAGTGCAACATCTACATTAGCAGGATGATTAATTCAGTTCACCTTTATTTTTTATAGCGCTTTTACAATGTAGATTGTGTCAAAGCAGCTTCACAAAGAAGATTATAGTAAATTGAAACGGTGTCAGTTCAGTTTTCAGTGTTTAAGTTCAGTTCAGTTTAGCTCAGTTCAGTCTGGTTTAATAATCACTACTGAGAGTCCAAACACTGAAGAGCAATTCCATCGATGCGCAGCTCTACAGATCCCGAACCATGCAAGCCAGTGGCGACAGCAGCGAGGAAAAAGCTTCACCAATTGGCGAAAGTGAAGAATTTAAAAAACCTCAAGAGAAACCAGGCTCAGTTGGGCACGACCATTTCTCCTATGGCCAAATGTCTTCTGCAGAGCTGCAGTCTAGGCACTGGAGGCTGGAGAATGCTGGACCTCAGTGAAGACTCGTCTGTCCCTGGAGCATCACAGGAATCAGTCTCATGCTCCCCACTCTTCCATGACCACCACAGCAGCTGCTCAGGATACAGCCTGGTCCAGGATGATGAAAACCCTGCGATCATCTCGTTGCTAGTCTTGGATTGCATCAGTGGCGCTGCATAGTCTGAGGGCCTTGGGATGAGTACCCCCAGGTGGAAATAAAAAATAAAGAGAATAATTAGCATAGCTGCTGTTCATAGTGTATATAAACGAGATATAAACGAGATGCAAAAAACTGCGTGGGGCACATCATGCATCATACTGCTATGTAATTCACTGAGTGTATGCTTTGCTAAAAAGATTTTAATCTAGTTTTGAATTGCGAGAGTGTGTCTGAACCTCGGACATTATCAGAAAGGCTATTCCAGAGTTTAGGGGCCATAAATGAGAAGGCTCGACCTCCTTTACTCAACTTTGCTATTCTAGGTACTACCAGAAGCCCTGAGTTTTGAGATCTTAGAGAGCGGGTTGGATTGTAGCGAGACAGAAAGGTTGAAACCAGAGTGGACATCTCAGCAAGACAATGGTCCAAAACACATGCTTTCAGACAAAGATCCTGACTCGAATCCAATAGAAAATACTAAATAAAGATCAGATTTGATAGACAAGACCCACAGAAGCATCAAGACTTTTACACTCTGTTGAAGTCTGTGAAAAACTTTTTTTTTTTAAATTTACACAAGAAAGTAGTACATGTCTTATATTCAAAGCATGCCCAGTTGCATTCATTATTCGTATGCGTGACCAAAAAAAAAAGTGAGTTTCTTGGAGCCAAATCATGAATTGCGCAAAGCAAAGTGAAGTGAGAGTCTCTCGACACCATCCCTAAATCATTTACATGCTGGATTCTTGAAGTTTTGCATTATTGAAACCAGGGTCAAATAAGAAAAGATGCTGGCAGAAGATCTAAGCTGCTTCTCCACCTCATCTTGTCATCCTTCTTCATGCTTTTCCCATCACCAACAACACCAAAGTAAAAAAAAAAACCTGCACTTGACCATGGATTTCTCTTTGTAAAAGGTAAAATTACAGCCGGGGGAAGAAACGCTGCAAAGAACGATTACTCTTTAATGGCATTCTATTAAACATAAGACACTGAGTTTGACTGACAGTGATTTTTTTTCTTATTTCAGTGCATAAGGTGTGTTTGCTGATTTGGAAATGAGACTTTTGAGCTTATCTGACAGCACTAATTTACCCTGCAGATGAATCGG
Source organism: Danio tinwini (assembly GCA_903798205.1). Taxonomy (NCBI): domain Eukaryota; kingdom Metazoa; phylum Chordata; class Actinopteri; order Cypriniformes; family Danionidae; genus Danio; species Danio tinwini. Next base: position 2,416,230 of record CAIGQZ010032693.1, read on the forward strand.
GTAAATCGAAGCTGCACCATGTTTTATTGACAGCTTTTCGATTATATTAAGAACTGCAAATATTTCTTGTGGGCGGCATGGTGGTTCAGGGGTTAGCACACAGCCTCACAGCAAGAAGGTCACTGGTTTGAGTCCTGGCTGGGTCAGTTGGAATTTCTGTGTGGAGTTTGCATGTTCTCCCTATGTTTGCGTTGGTTTCCTCTGGGTGCTCCAGTTTCCCCCACAGTCCAAACACATGCACTATAGGTGAATTGAATAAACTAAATTGGCCGTAGTGTGTGTGTGTGTGTGTGAATGTGAGTGTGTATGGGTGTTTCCCAGTACTGGGTTGCAGTTGAAAGGGTCAACTGTGTAAAACATATGCTGGATAAGTTGGTGGTTCATTCCGCTGTGGCGATTCCTGATGAATAAAGGGACTATGCCGAAGGAAAATAACTGAAATATTTATGGAGTGTGCAGTTAAAAAAGTCATATTTCTTCTTTTTAAGGCTATTAGTTTTTACAGAGGGGATTTGGGGGATCTGTTTTGTAACATTTCGTATTTGAGAAAATGCTGCAAACAGATTTCTTTCACAATTTATGTAGAATAAAATATTATAATACTTTGGTTTACGTACAAACAAATCCCTCAGTGAAACCTTTAAAATATAGATATGAACGAAAGTGCGTGAGGTTTTGTACACCATAGGTAGCGTAATGGGGATTTGTGGCTCAGTACTGGAGTAAAAATAAATGTTAGCAAGGTTTGTTTTTTTAAACAGAATGCAGAAAATCTATCTTTAACAAGTGTAATTTGGATGTTATTTTTCATCAGACAGATAAAATTATTAAATGGCAAAAATCCCACAATTGCAGGTGTAAGAATCTTTTATCAATACTGAAATATGAGATATGTTTCATTTGGCTAAAATAAACAGAAGTCTTTATTAAACTCTCTCTTTATCAGTTAATAAACATTATTCTAAGATTACACTTAGTTTTTGCAGTTATTCGCCAGATTTCTATTTAATTATGAGGTGTAAATATTGCATTGTAGTGACATTTTAAGAACTAATTTTTGCTGGATTAGCTTGTCGGATGGTTATCATAACCACACTTTTTGATGTACCAAAACTATTTCCTATACCATTTTGTCAAACTGCTTATACTATTTTAATATTTTTACTATTTTTTTATTGTTTGTTTGTTTGCAAATGTACATTTAAACTGTAAGTTTTATATTACAGTTTTATAAATAATAATAATGTAGAATAAAGGAAAATATACTTTTTTTAAATGCTAATTTATTATCATCTATCATTACTATAATATTTTTTTGGTTTAGAAATCTGTTAAAACATGTTTTAAATTAAAAACTGAAGCCCATAGTCAAATAACAAACTGGACAGCCAGAACATTCAACTTTCCTCAGTCAGAATTTGGCTAGCTAAATAATAAGAAAAAAATCTAACATAATAGTAACAATCCAACTTTTGGTCTTTTGAACCCCCCTTAGTTATGGGCCTGGATATTTCATTTAACTTAATACTTAGTATGAAGAGAGAATAATTAATAATATATAATTATTATTAGCAGTATAATAATTAATAGCAGCTCGCACACACACACACACACATATATATATATATATACACAGTTTAAGTCAGAATTATTAGCCCCCCTTTAAATTTGTTTTCTTTTTTAAATATTTCCCAAATGACGTTTAACAGAGCAAGGAAACTTTTACAGTATGTCTGATAATATTTTTTTTCTTCTAGAGAGAGTCTTATTTGTTTTATTTTGGCTAAAATAAAAGCAGTTTTTATTTTTTATGAACTATTTTAAGGACAAAATTACTTTAAGTTGTATAGAAGTGTATTGAAAAATAAGTAGTAAAATATTATTTACTGTCATCATGACAAAGATAAAATAAATCTGTTATTAGAAATTAGTTATTAAAACTTTTGTTTAGAAATGTGTCGAAAATCTTCTCTCCTTTAAACAAAAAAAATGTGTACAGTATATTTAGTGATGTGTAGACTTAATGTGTTTTATGCACATTTAGACACACACACACACACACACACACAAAACACATTTGCAATTCTTTATACACCAAATTAATCTACAGCAGAAGGTGATTTTTTTTATACCCTAACCTACAGTGTCTTGCCTTAAAATAGTGCTTAAAACATGTAGTGAATCTGGATTTCTTTAGTCTTATGTGCTTCTTTATCTCAGCCGTGTTCAGTTAATTAATCTTGAGTTTGGGACAGGCGCTGTTCAGCCGCTTAACCCCAGCCAGGTCCTGCATGTGTGCTTCAGATAGGCGCTATCAGAGAGAGCTGTCGCCGCTGATCACACCCCTAACGCCACCTGATTATTCTCCTGCTCCACCGGAGGATTTTCATGCCCCGCGACGGCAAAGGGGCGAGAAATGCAAAACTTGACCTTTCCAAAACGAGTCACTTCGCTCGCGGCCGGCTCTGATAATATTGCCCAGGGAGGGATCATTAGATCAGCTTCAGTCCCGAGAAAAGCGATTGCGAGCGTGGAGACGGTTAAAACACCCCCGAAGTGCGAAGTGGTCGACCAATTTGTAAAATATGCATATATGAAGTAGCCATGCAGTAATGTGGATTCCTGGTGAAACTCATAAAGTCTAAAACGCAGATCAATATTACTACCATTTCAATTACGATTGATTTTGTTTTGTTTATTATTTATTTCATTAAAATATTAACAATTGATAGATTTATTTGAAGTCAGTAGCCTATAAGCTACTCTGTAAAAATTGGTTAGTTGTCTTTAACAAATTTGTCAATGTCAATTTATTTTGCACATGTTTGTAATTTTAACAGGTTTACACCCTAAGCACTTTTAAGGCAACATGTTTTGACCTTACTTTATTTTTAAGGAAAGTATTATAGGGTAACTAATCACTTTTTTACAATGTGGTTTTGT
>CAIGQZ010032693.1:2439172-2452351 GCA_903798205.1 Danio tinwini
CACCAACAAACGTGTGTGCTTTTGCAAAATAAGGAAAACAAACAGTGCAGGCAATCTGTCTTTTTTCTCTCCATGAACTGTTTTAAGAAATACGTCAGTAAGATGCAAACTTACAAAGATGCAAACTGAAACTCCGCTAAAACAAAACACACAGACATGAGACATGTATCTATAGAAAGCTTGAAGTGTCAGTATAAAACCAACACTATGTCTAGTTTCTCTGTCTGATCTCATTAGTTTTAATGCGACCACGCCCACGAGGCTTTGTTATTACAAGCGTCTGTTGCTGCTTAGGTGTTATTGTAGCCCAGCTTGTGCTGTTTACAGTGTTATCACACTTTAGTCATTAGTATGTTTTTAAGATACTGAAAACAACACAAATGTCAGTGCATGTCAAAACTTTTCCACAGCCCCAAAACACCCTTAGACCCCAGAGGGTTAATATGCAAGTAGCTAAAACTTGCTCATTCTGAGGCAGGAACTAACAGACGTGCAACATTAGTCATAAGGTAAACACAAAACAAAAGTTTTCAACAGGAGCTCCTCTGTGCTCCAACATATTCACTCGGCTCTCATACTGCTCTTTTTATACTGCTCCTTCAATAGACATTTAACTGACTATAAGAAACTTTGCAAGTACATGTCAATTTGCACTAACCCTAACCCCAACCCCAACCTAACAGTTTACTTATAATCTAATGAGAAATAGTTGCAATGTAATTTAAATTCAACAAACGGACCATCAAAATAAAGTGTGATCTACTATTACCGTCAAGTAGAATTTTCGCCGCATTTTGTGACAGGATAGTCTATACACACACACACACACGGCTGTTTGACGCTATTCTCTACACCTACCGAGTCTCTGCATCTACCAAGAATGCATGCATGAAATGTTCCTGAATGAAAGTGAAAGTGCCAAACTGCATTTAAAGTCAACAAATTTAAAATGAAACACCCGAATTACATGAAACTCCGGAGTAAATGTGGATAGCGTGGTGATGCGATGATGACGTTAATTAAAGGATGTGCTATAACATGTAAAACAGGATCATGAAGGGAACGTTCATAAAGGTTTCATGGCCCTTTAGTGCTTGTTAGCTATAACTATTTAAAGCAAATACAGTGATATAAATTATACGAATGAATAATGTTTCACGAAAACAGACTATGACAGTAGGAAATTATTTTTTTTTTCCTAAAAATGAGTTTTATGCTGAAGGAATGGTCACATCTGACTGTTTTCTCTCAGGTTGAAATAGGGTCTAACTGAGAATATGTAGCATGAATATCATCGCTCTAGCGCGTTCCTGAATGTGGGGTCTTGTTGCAACCGTCCCCACTCTCCCCCTAAAAAATTAGTTCCTTTACAGATCTTTGAGATTTCTTCAGATTAGCCTCTTGCAGGTTTATAGCAATAAGCATCGATTAAAGCATAAAACAACATTTTAAATAAACCTGAATGAAACACAACAGCTCAGTGACATAACTCATCATTGTGACGGTTTGTCTTTTCCGTGTATCGCTCTGGCTTGGTCGTGACAACAGCTGTTGCTTCCAAAAGCTCCATAATTACATGTAAGTGCTTTCTGCCTTTCATCAATAGCTGTAATTACAGGCAGAGCAGCACCGGGTGTCTTTGCAGTCTTATTCTTTTTTTTTTTTTCTCCTTCATTTTGCCGCCTCTTATGATGTTTGATGAAACACTGGAATGAATTGCCACTGAATTAAGCCAAATTACAGCGAACATCACTGTTTGTAGAACATCACCCATTCTCAATCTAGTAACCTGCTCATGATCGCAGTGTTTAGAAACTTTTGAAATCAGAAGTAGGGGCTGCAATTATCGTTATCGCGATAGTATATGCAATATATACGTATTGCAGGCATGTATGATAAATTACATCTATTATATGCATTGAATGTTTATCTAATTTTGACCAATCAAATGGGGACTTACTATTTTAGCCCCACCTTCCAAATAGTTGCTGTTCTGCTATTGGCTGAAGCAGCCCACAGCTGATCCGAGATGCTGAAAAACCGCACTAAAGGTGGGACGAGAGGAGAAAATGACAGCAGCTTAGTTTGTAGTGATGGGAAGTTTGGATCATTTTATTGAATCAGACCCTTGAGTCTCATTTAGTGAGATGAACGAATCTTTTTTTTATTTTTGAGTCACTTTGTTCAATTTGCCAACATATTGTTAAAATGATACAAGTTGCTTTCAAACTCATCTACAACTACACTAAACATTGATCACACTACTAACAAGTCCTAAAGAACGCTATAAGAAAGAGAAAATAATTATTTATTGTTTACCTTGTATGATTACGTCAGCTCACCTCTTAAGTCTTCAAATTTCAGTGGTTCATTCACGTCCCACAGACAGTCCCATATAAGCTTAACCAATGCACACAGTCTGAGTCAAAAAGGAGGCATAATTTACATGATTCACATTTCAAGTCTTCTGGTTTTTGAGTCGTTTATTCATCACGTGACAGCATGTAAAGAAGACAGATGCCTCAAACTCGAGGACTCGATGAACGACTGCATCAATTTTTTGTCGGCACTAAATGCCTGGCTTCTGTCTTTTAGGTGATGAACAATCGACTCAAACCGAGGACTCAACGGATGAACAGATCAAATCTTTCCTGCTCTGACTGCTTAGGATTGGCTTCTGTCTTTTAAATGATGAACAAACAACACAAAACCCGATAGAGGATTTAAAAAAGGAACTAATCTTCTACTCTACCTGCACAAATTTGCACATGCGTGAATGAACGAATCACTCTTGGCGAGGACCCATCTTTCTCGAGTCATACAAAAGATTTGTTCACAATGAACAAATCATTTAAGAATGACCCATCATTATTTGTTTGACTGTTTCCTTAATTTTCTTTTGGCTTAGTCTCAGTTTCAGAGGTCACCACAGCTGAATGAACCACCAACTATTCTATAGGTTATACACAGTGGATACACTTCCAGCTGCAACCCAGAATTGGGAAACACCCATTCACACCCTTTCACACACACACACACATACACTGCAGCCAATTTAGCTTATTCAATTCACCTAACACCGGAGCACCTGGAGGAAACCCACACAAACATTGGGAGAACATGCAAACTTCACACAAAGATGCCAACTGACCCAGCCGGGGCTCGAACCAGCGGCCTTCTTGCTGTGAGGCAATTGTGCTACCCACTGGCCACCATGACCATATATATATATATATATATATGTGTAATGTAGCTGTGTGAACATAAACAACATCTCTGAATGTAATGCGCTCAAATTTCAATGCAAAGGGAGACACTGGCTTTTACAGAGTCAGCTTAGCAAAGCCTACAGCGAACGAAGATTGGGGACTACAAAAAAAAAGCACAGGCTAGTGAGATCACAAGGGCTTCAGGTTACATGCATTCAACATGCGCACACACCCTGTGCAGCGAAGGGCCGTGGCCAGAGGCGCTGTAATGTTAAATCAGTGAAAGCTAAAATGAATTCCAAACACTGCTATTTCCACAGAGCTTCTTCTGTTTCTGTATTTGGGCATCCAAATGACATGACAAAAAGACAGAAGTGCTTACAGATTAATTTTAATTATGTTCCAGAGAGTTATAAAAACATGTATAGCTAGCATTTGACAAAGGACAGCTTTCAGAATCTCTCCCACTTCAGTGTTAGATTCAGCTAAAAACTCCTCAAAGAAGCCGCTCCAACAGACGAAGCTGTGTATTGTGAGCCACGACCTGTAAGTATATTTAATTGTAAAAGTTGATCAACTACAGGCAACACAGCGCAAAAGCAGGTGCTTGTAAGGGAGTGACATGGAGCCAATCCGCGAAGCTCAGTACATTATGTAAGCGGACCAATCAGAGCCTCTTGAGGGCGGTGCTTTCAGAGGAACTAGAAAATATAACAGTCGTTTTTGATGTTAGCTGAGAAGCTGTTTATGATCAAAGTTAGATATATGAAAAAATAACATGATTTTCTACAAGTTAAGCATGAGCACACATTGCTTTGCATCTTATAAACACAACCAAGCCTTAAAAATACACTGTGGACCACCCCTTTAAGGTTATTTCTGCCACTATTACAAAATAAAAATAAATAAATAAATACAAAAATCATAACTCACGCAATAATTACTTTTACTAATAATTAACTTTATAAATAAAACATATTTTAGAAGAATCTGAATCAGAAAGAGCTTTATTGCCAGGCATGTTCACACATATAAGGAATATGTTTTCGTGACAGAGCTTCTACAGTGCAACAGAATTACAGAGACTAAAAAAACAGATAATAAACATATTTTAAAAATAGAAGTAAGCAGTGAATGCAAATATACAAATTGACGAGTGTGCAGCTATATCACTATATACAGCGTTATATGTGCAGCTGTTGTGCAAATTGGCATGTAAAGTATGTTGTTAAAAGAATGTATGATTTGAATTATGCATGATATATGAACTGTATGATATATGAAATAATTACTAACATTTCTATCTGCAGAATAGCTGGCATTTGGCATAAATTAATTCTTAAAATAAAATATTTATTTAGGGTTATTTCTGCCCTATTACAAAATTAAAAATAAAAACTAACCAAAAATAATAATTAATTAATTAAAATATTTGTTTAAGGTTATTTCTGCCCTACTACAAATTAAAAACAAGTGCATAATGGAAATAAAATCATACATTCTTTCAAATGTATTTATTTAAGGTTATTTCTCCCACTATTACAAGTAAAAAATAAATCATGTAATAATTAATTTTACAAATAATTTACTTTATAAATAAAAGAAATGGATAAAATAATTACAACTTACATTTCTATTAGCAGAATAGCTGGCATTTGGCAGCGATTTTTATTATTATTATCATTTATAGCGTCTCCGATGCCCTTCACCGATAATAACATATCCCATGATGCCCTCCGAAACCCCAATTACAATTACCTACATGCAGACATGCGGCATTTGCATGGGCACATCACTAACAGATGACATCTTGAGTCTGAGACGATAACATCTGATACCAAATACAGCGTGAGCGTGATCTCAGAGCTCTTAATTAATAACCGGCAGAAATAAGAAGATCATTTCCTGCTCCTGATATGAGGAGAGGTGGAGAAGGTCAATCCACCATAAACAATCATTCCCTACGGCATCTTTACATCTGGTCCTCCCCCTCAGTCTGCACCTCTAATAGCCTGTCAACATGAATCTCAGCACCACTGAAGGATGGCAAGTGCTGGGCAGCCAAAATGCCACCTTGAAGGGTTTCCATTAGCAGCAAAGCAAAGCTGATGTTCATGCAAATGCCATCATCTTGAGCTGACAGACGGAGACTCTCCTTCAATATGCCTGCCTTAAAAGTCACTTTTTTAAGGGGGGAACTTGACTGTCCACTAGGAAAGTGCACTTAAAAAAAAAAGTTCAATAAAAAAAGAAAAAGCCAGTCAAATTCAGTTTAAGAGTTTAAAGAGACACTGAAATGAATATTTTGTCATTTACTCACTTTTTACTTGTCTAAACCTTTATGATTGTATCTCTTCTATAAACACAAAAGAAGATATTTTGAAGAATGTTGAAACCTGTAACCATTGACTTTCACATATTTGTTTTTCCTGCTATGGATGCCAGTGGTTACAGGTGTTTAGGTGTTATGGCAATAAAAACTTTTATTTTGAATGTGATTAAAGACAATTAATGATTTCTCAGGAGCACTAGTGCTTTTTAACGTAGTTTTTTTATTGCTTTATAATTTGTCCTATATAAACACTGGATAGAAATAGTAAATTATAATATAATGTAATTAATATAATTTATTTTATAAAAAAAAAAACAAATGTCCGTTTGAAAATCTCAATTTTGTACTTTTATGTTAGTCTGTATACTGATGAGATTTCTTCCAAATTTAAAATAAAAGTGTAACAAAAATTTCTATGACATTTCAGTCATGTTTACATTCATTTGTATTCAACACAATACCAGCTTCTTCCATTCAAAATAGTCAAAACATCAAGATCTGGTCAAATATCAATGTTCAGTGTCCTGCTCTGCTATAGAGACGAGCATCATGATGACCTGCGGAAATGAAGCCCAGAGTCTTGATGGAGCCCACAGGAGACCTTTAGGACATATGCTCTTCATTACTGAGGAAGACGAAGGTGACTCTCTGCATGATCCCGGTGTGATTCTGTCCCAGGAGATCGCCCACACCATCAGCTCTCTCATCAGACTCCATCATGAGGAGGAGGACAGGTTTGTGAGTGTCCAACAAGTGTCCAGTTCATGACCTTCTGGGGGTTTGAGGGGCTTCTAAACTGCAGTATGTGTCAGATAAAATAGTAATACAATCAACCCTTTACAATACACAAGCTTGTTGTAATTACGTTTCATAAACACTGTTAGTTCATTCAGAACTTCATGAACATTTTTAAAAAATGCAGTTTATTTTTGTACAGGGTTTGGCTGTTTGTCTATACGAAAATGCAGTTGACAGTTTTTTTTTTTTTTCTTCAATTGGCTGAAACTGAAACTTTCTTAGGGTGACGTGGTGGCACAGTGGGAAAGGCTGTTGCCTCACAGCAAGAAGGTCACTGGTTTAATACTTGGCTGGGTCAGTTGGCATTTCAGTTTGGAGTTTGCATGTTCTCCCCGTGTTGGTCTGGGTTTCCTCCGGATGCTCCGGTTATCCCCTACAATCCAAAGACATGCAGTACATGTGTATTGGGTAAGCTAAATTGTTCGTAGTGGATGTGTGTGAATGAGAGCGTATGGGTGTTTCCTAGTGCTGGGTTGCAGCTGGATGCGCATCCGCACTGTAAAACATATGCTGGGTAAGTTGTTGGTTCATTCCGCTGTGGAGATCCCTAATAAATAAAGGGTCTAAGCCGAAAAAGAAAATGAATCTAAGAATAAAAATTATATATTTACAGTATATACAGTTGGTATACAGTTGAAGTCAGAATTATTAGCCCCCCTGAATTATTAGCCCCTTTGTTTTTTTTCCCTCTAATTTCTGTTTAATGGAGAGCAGATTTTTTTTCAACACATTTCTAAACATAATCATTTTAATAACTCATCTCTAATTGATTTATTTTATCTTTGCCATGATGACAGTAAATAATATTTTACAAGACACTTCAATACAGCTAAAAGTGACATTTATAGGCTTCACTAGGTTAATTAGGTTAACTAGGCAGGTTAGGATAATTAGGAAAGTTATTGTATAACGATGGTTTGTTCTGTAGACTATCGTAAAAAAAATATAGCTTAAAGAGGCTAATAACTTTGACCTAAAAATGGTTTAAAAAAAAAATTGTAACTGCTTTTATTCTAGCTGAAATAAAACAAATAAGACTTTCTCTAGAAGAAAAAATATTATCAGACATGCTGTGAAAATGTCCTTGCTCTGTTAAACATCATTTGGGAAATATTTTAAAAAGAAAAAAAAAATTCAAAGGGGGGACTAATAATTCTGACTTCAACTGAATAAAAGCAGTTCCAGCGTTGTGGATGTGACATTTGCAGTAAAAACTCAAAACATAAATTCACATAGAACGATTATATTAACATTATATTGAACCATCTGTTTATATTTTCCAAAACTACTAATTACAGAGTTAAAGGTTAAAAATATATAAAAAATATGTTAAAAGTATATATCTGTAAACGTGTTTTGCACTTTAAATGAGGAAAATAAACATGCGTTATAGATGTGACCAAAAAAGTCTGCGAGTTTGCAGTATATAACATTCTGTGAATTAAACTGCACAACCCCCCAAAAAAATTGCTAATCAACAGGATAAGAGTCGGCTCACTATAGAACAAACATGATTGAATTTATTTTAATTTTATATTTTTGCATTTATGAGGAAAAAGCTTTGTTATGGATGTGACCGATGTGAAATTTCCACTTTGGTAAATCAAATAAAATTGTTTAAAAACATTGACAGAAACATTTTTGAGTATTTTTAAAGCTCTGTAAAATACTTGCTTACACAAATAAACCATAGAAACATTTTTTTTTTTTTTGTCATGGAAAGGTTGACATTTGTATGGAATTGCTCATATACATATATATATATATGGAGAGTCGACTCTTATCCTGTGATTAGCATTTTTTTGGAGAATTTCTACAAAGTATGTTATATACTGCAAACTCGCAGACTTTTTTGGTCACATCCATAACGCATGTTTATTTCCTCATTTAAAGTGCAAAATGTTTACAGAATGATATTTTCTGGTCCTTTAACTCTGTGGTTAGTAGTTTTGGAAAATATAAACAGATCAGCCTGATCTCACAAGGAAACGTAAGTACTTTACGTTTTGTCAGTTTAGTGGCTAATTAGAGTTCAGTCGTACGAAAATGTACGATTTTAAAATGGAGGCGTGGCACCTAACCCCACCCCTAACCCCAACCGTCATTGGGTGATGAGCAAATTGTACCTATTTGTACGAATTAGATCGTACGAATTCATACAAATTAGCCACTAAATAAAAAAGTTACGAATTGCCGTGAGATTGCGTTGAAACAGATGGTTCAATATAATGTTAATATAATCGTTCTATGTGAATTTATGTTTTGAGTTTTTACTGAAAATGTCACATCCATAACACTGGAACTGCTTACGTTCAGTTGAAGTCAGAATTATTAGTCCCCCCCCCCTTTGAATTTGTTTTTCTTTTTCAAATATTTCCCAAATGATGTTTAACAGAGCAAGGAAATGTTCACAGTATGTCTGATAATATTTTTTTCTTCTGGAGAAAGTCTTATTTGTTTTATTTCGGCTAGAATAAAAGCAGTTGAATTTATATATATATATATATATATACACACACACACACGAGTCCTGATCGGAAGGTAACGTCCGATTCCAATCGAGTCTGAAACCGCTTGATCTGGCCGATTTTCGATCACATGATCGGATCTGGACACCCCTTGTCTCTTGTACACCATTATACGCTATATTACTTTTTTTTTTTTTTGTAAAATTATTTTTAGGATAATGATTTTATAAAATAGGATGAAAGACATTAGAAAAGCATACAAGTAAAAAAATTACTCAAGAATTAAAATTGTCAATTTACTCACTCTTGATTAGTTCTAAACCACTTTTTTTTATTTAAATAATATGTCCATAGTAAGAATGTAATGTCCATAGTAAGAAAAACAGATACTTGATTACAGGTTTCCAACATTGGTCAATATATTTTTATCTGTGTTCAAAAAAACAAAACAAAATAGTTTCATTCTTGGGTGAACTACCTTTAGTTCTAAAATCTCAGTAGAAACTTTAAACATTATCAATAATTCTTTGAATACACACATCATTTTTAATGGTCAATGAACAATTTTAAGGCGTATGAAACATGTTCAACAGATGCAAGCTGAAAATGAAGTCAGCATGCAGGAGTTTGTTAAAACTCTCCACGATCATGCTTGGAGAAAAAACGAGCATCCGTTTATCGTCTAGGTTTGTGTTGTGGAAACCATTAGCAGATCATTAATTATCTAAAATGGATTAGCATTATAACACAAATCTGATCTGTGAGGTAACCTTGACAGATGAAGTGGGCGAATAAGACTCCATCATGAAGAGTAGGACAGGTTTGGTTGTGCGGTTCCAGCTGTGCTTTGACTTGTCCAATCCATCAAAACCAACCTGCCAATAAAACAAGCTCAGAGTCTGTCCAACAAGTGTCCATATCATGACCTTCCAGAAGTTTGAGAGGCTCCGTGACTACAGTATATGTCAAGCATGATGGTAACACAATGAACCGTCTTCAACTTTTACACAACACTAGCTTGTTATACTGTACTTGGAGAAGTATGAAAGCAATAATCTGTAAAGTGTAAAGATTATTAGAATATTAAAATATGATTTTAGGTATTATAATAATAAGAATTGTTTAAAATAATACATTAAGTCCAAATGCTGTTTTTTTTTTTTTTCAAGTATGATAATATAGTAATTGTTTATTTGCTGTGTGAGCTGACATTATACTCAGAAAAAAAAATTCAACATAATTGTTAACTTAGTTGTTAAATGGACTCAAACTAAGGAAAAATTGTTCATTAAAATTAAATTGATTATCATCAATATATTTTAGAACCTACAAACTAATTTTATTTTGAACCAATTATGTAAGTTTCATTGTAGTTACCTTCTGAGTTTACACTTGTGGAGCCAATAAAACTTGATCACTTAGCTTCCACGACCAGAACTGTCTGTAATTTTATTTTTTTTGCAGTTTGAACTGCAACTGCATTAATAATGGCTATACTTAACTGGGACTGATCTCAGAACTGACATTATTAGCACAGTTGTGTCATGCCGAGTAAAATAACAATGTTTTTGTTAGTAAAGTTGCCAACACCCAAAGCATGAGTGCTATTCTTTTTTATTTTTTTAAGCATAGCAACCTTAAAACTGATAAACTTACTTGAAGTAACTCTTAACAAGACTTTTTTCTTAACAAAATAGACTACAAAAATTACTTCTGACAACATTTCCCCATCATAATGCAATTGCAACACAAAACAAATTAACGGTTTAAAGAAATAACAAGAATTTTGCACTTTTAGCTCATTAAAAAAAATAATAATAATTTTGCGAGTCTAAAAGTTGACTGTGTGATGAAACATAGGCCACCTGGGATTTATGATTAGCCCAATTCATGTTTAACCAAGCAAGAGAATGTTCACAATATTTTCTATAACTTTTTTTTTTTAAAGCCTTCACACAGAAAGTTTGGCCAGAGGAGAAATGTTCATGCCTAACTGAGCCTGGTTTTTCTCTAGGTTTTTTCCTTCCCTTTCGTCAATTGGTAAAGTTTGTTCCTCCCCACTGCTGCCACTGGCTTGCTTGGTTTGGGACTTGTGGAGCTGCGCATCGATGGATTTGCTCTTCAGTGTTTGGACTCTCAGCAGTGAAAATTAAACCACACTGAACTGAACTGAACTAAACTGAACTTCAACTGAAAACTGGACTGACACGGTTTCAATTTACTAGAACTTTTATGTTAAGCTGCTTTGACACAATCTACATTGTAAAAGCGCTATAGAAATAAAGATGAATAATATTTTTTTTATGTTTTGAAGATCAATATTATTAGCAATATTATAATTATTATTATTGTCTACAGAACAAACCACTGTTGTCTAATGATTTGCCCAATTACCCTAACTTAATTAACCTAGTTAAGCCTTTAAATTGTACTTTAAGCTAAATACTAGTATCGTGTAAAGTAACTAAAACTATTATGTACAGTGCTGTTATTAAAACTACTGTTTAAAAAAAAAGGGGGGGGGGGCACAGTGGGTAGCGATGTAGCCTTACAGCAAGAAGGTCACAGGTTCAAGCCTTGGCTGGCTCAGTTGGCATTTCTGTGTGGAGTTTGCATGTTCTCCTGTGTTGGCGTAGGTTTCCTCCAGGTGCTCTAGTTTGCCCCACAACTCCCAATACATGCACTATAGGTGAATTGGGTAAGCTAAATTGGCTATAGTGCATGTGCGTGAATGAGAGTGTATGGATGTTTCCCAGTGTTTTGTTGCAGCTGGAAGTGCATCTGCTGCATAAAACATATGCTGGATAAGTTGGCTGTTCATTCCGCAGATTAATAAAGGGACCAAGCCGAAAAGAAAATAAATAAACAAAAGTAAAAAAATAAATAAAAATAGTTACACAGCACATGGGATATATTTGAATAATTAAAATTTCACATACTGTATAACCCTAACTCAGCTGATATTCATTTGATAACATGCCATGTGTGCAGTATTTATCAATAAGTTAAATATAATGTAATGCAATGTGCATTTATATAGCACATTTATCATGTATGGCCATACCCCCAAAGCGGGGGGAGGTGGGGTCTCTCCACACAACCACCAGTGTGCAGCATCCACTTGGATGATGCGACAGCAGCCACAGGACAACGGCGCCAGTGTGCACCACACACCAGCTATAGGTGGAGTGGAGGGATAGAGCCAATTCAGTGGATGCGGATGATTTGGAGGCCATGATTGATAAGGGCCGATGGAGGAAATTTGGCCAGGACACCGAGGTTACACTCCTACTTTTTTTTTTCACCAGAAGTGCCATAAAATTTTTAATGACCACAGAGAGTCAGGACCTTGGTTTAACGTCTCATCCAAAAGATGATGCCCACTGACAGTATCATCCTCTTCAGTATACTGGGGCATTAGGACTCACACAGACATTGAGCGCCCCCTGCTGGCCTCACTAACACCACTTCCAACAGCAACCTACTTTTCTAATTGCGTGTAGACAGCAGGCAGTCTAATAATAGATGTTTAATTTTTAATGGTGTGTTTCTGATTTACTGAAGATAACTGATCAGTGAATGATGTTCAGTTGCTGGTTCGGTGGATGTGAGCAGTAGGAGATCTCCACGTCTGATCTGGCAGTCTTTGGATTTGTTCTGGATTCATCGGGTGAGTAAAAAAAAATGTGGAAAAATTGTTCCATAATGGCCAATTCCTTCCTGTAATATTGAAGCTCCCTTAAACCCTCATTTATTGTAACGTGGTGTTCAAAGAAGCACAGTGAGACATTTACCTTCCCCGCTGCCAGGAGAAAATAAAGCGTTGTCTCCTGCTCTTCCCGCTGAGTCCAAGCACAGATTATTCTTCAGTGTTACGTCAGCAAGGAGTAATGACTTTTCTTTCTTCTACAGAGCCTGCTAATGCATTCAAGCGACGCCGTTCTACTTGCTGTGTTTTGTCTGACACTGTCTGCTTTGATGCAGTCCTGTGTGTTTATAACTGTGCTTCAGTGTACTGCTGTTTTACTGTCTGTCTGACATCAGTGTTTCAACTATAAATATATTTATGAAAACACACACACACACACACATTAATTATGAAATTAAGTAATGTAAGAGTTTTTATATCATAACCATCATCAACTTATAATAATAATAATAATAATAATAATAATAATAATAATAATAATAATAATAATAATTATTATTATTATTATTAATATTAATATTAATATTATTATTATATGAAATAATACATAAAATCTTATTTTAGTCATTTTTAATATAAAATACAGTATTTATAATTTATATATAGGTACAACAACATTATTATTATTATTATTATTATTATTATTATTATTATTATTATTAT
>CAIGQZ010032693.1:2452994-2472451 GCA_903798205.1 Danio tinwini
AATAATAATAATAATAATAATAATAATAATAATAATAATAATAATAACAATATTAACAATAATAATAATGCTGTACCTATATATAAAATATTAATATATTTTTTTATAAAAATAACTAATATTAAAAAAAGATTTAATGCATTATTTTTTATATAATAACAATAATAATATAATTATTATTATTATAATAATTAGTAGTAGTAGTAGTTGTGAAGTAAATTGTATGACTCTTTCGCATATTTCATGTATTCATTATTATATTATATAGTTGACTTTTTATTTTGATATATTTATGATTATGATGATAATTATTAATATTAATTATTCTAATACTACACAATTTTCATTGTTGTATAATAATATTTAGAGTTTATCACAACAATGAAAACTGTGTGGGATTAAAATTCATTCATTATTACTATAACCATAAATGTATGGTTTGTATGTAAAAAAGTTGACATTATGGAAATATTATAATATTATAATAATGAATTATGACATACAGTAAATCAAATTATGAGACAGTCATTAAAATGTAAAAAGCACTGATCTGTATAGATCAGTGGTATTAAGTCATAATTATGCAATACAAGTGAAATATACGATTGCGTCTCATAATTTAGACTGCTTAATCTAATGATAAAATGTCTAATGATAAAACGTTATTAAAAAGCCTTTAATAAGAGATCAAAGTAAACATTATTACATCATAACAATGAGATACAATTTTACTATTCATTGCTTTGATATAAAAATCATGGATTGCAATACATTGAAAACATGATTCATTGGAACTGTTCAACTTTGTTTAAATTCAGCCTATATAAATTATTTGCAACCACTTACCTTAACAACATTTTGTAAATCAATGAATTATTCTTTTAGGTGTACACTACCTGATCAATCCTAGTTGTAAGGGCAACTAATAATCACTTGACTTCTAGTTGATCATTTGGAATTTTTCTGATGAATCATCTGTTGAACTGCATCCCAATCTTCACAAATACTGCAGAAGACCTATTGGAACCTGCACGGACACAAGATTTTCACAGAAATCAATCAAGTTTGAAGAAGAAAAAATCATGGTTTAAGGTTACATTCAGTATGGGGGCGTGCAAGAGATCTGCTGAGTGGACGCAACATTAACAGCCTGAGGTATCAAGACATTTGTGCTGCCCATTACATTACAAACCACAGAAGAGGGCAAATTATTCAGCAGGATAGCGCTCCTCCTCATACTTCAGCCTCCACATCAAAGCTCCTGAAAGCAAAGAAGGTCAAGGTGCTCCAGGATTGGCCAGCCCAGTCACCAGATATGAACATTATTGAGCATGTTTGGGGTTAGATGAAGGAGGAGCCATTGAACATAAATCCAAAGAATCTTGATGAACTCTGGGAGTCATTGCAGAGATGTATGGATGTAGTCCTTCAAGCTCATGGGAGTCAAACACAATATTAAAGAGCCCCTATTATGGGTTTTTGAAAATGACCGTCCATGTAGTGTGTAACAGCTCTGAGTGAAGTGAAATATCCAGCTAAAGCTTAAATCTGAAAGTGGACAGTTTTTAAAACTATTGATTCATCTATAAAAGAGTCGACCCATAAAGGTTTAAATGAATCGTCTTGATAACGTTTCGGCATCTTCAGCCGTTCTTCAGCCGTTTCGGCGTGACGTCGTTATGAAACATAATGGTTGCGCGCGCAGACCCGGCAAAATTCAAACCTGCGGCACCCGCCCACTAACACAGCAGCAAGACGCTCATGAAGACGATGTGCTATTGGAAGTGTGAGGGAAAGGAATCGTTCAGAAATCTGCACGCTTACAATGGGTGATCTATCACTACACAGCTCATGCATTAGTTTCTTCCTCCATCTTGTAATGGACAGACAGGACATCAGGGGTGCAGGCAAAATAAGGACAAATTATAAGGTACACCGGTAGGCTGCTGAACGCTGGTCTTTGGGCTGGCTTTGAGCACCACTGAAAAGGCTTGCGAATGGAGAGCGGGAGCCCGCAGAGATAGCTTGTCAGAGGAAAGAGGATGCTACAACCTCCTGGCTGGGGATGTGATCATTTAGAAAAGCAGAGTACAGGTAAGCACTTAGAACATATAGCAGTTCACGGACGAGGTGCCACAGCAATGATTGCAAATAGAAATGATCTACATGTTTTGTTACTAGTAACCGCGTGTACTGTATCAGGTTAACTCTTTATATTCTCATATCGCGTCTAATGCAATGTTGTAAACGCGACGCGTGCTGCTTTGTTTACAGATTTAAATGCTTTCGTGAGCTTGTTCCACTGCTGTTGTCGTTGCTATGGCCACCGTTAGCTGATCCTGCACACGTGCAGCGGTCAAGGTTCAGAATAGTTCAGCTTTTGCTGCTGTGTGGATTAAAACTGAATGTGTCATACTTAACAAGAGCAATATGCTAGTGTTTAACTGCACTGCTTTCAGCGCTGAGGTGTCTGAATAACACTGTTGAGAACCTAGTACTGTTTACTGTGGTGTTAGTAAGTTTACTTTGAAGCGTGTTTCGAGCGGCCGCTGCGATCGGATCCTATACCAATGTTGGCGACCCGGGGGCTTGAAAAACCACGCTGGGTATTTTAGTCTCGCGCTGAACGCTGTCGACCAATGGCAACAGGCGGTCATCGGTCCAATCAACGCAGATTAGCTTCGCGCTAAGCAGGGGTTTGGGAACAAATGAATCGCTAAACGATTCATATGGGAGTCACTGGGATAATTAGGTAAAAATAAATGCATATTATAAGACCATGAACATATTTTTTGACCTTGCATACATATCAGTATGTTGTTGGAGACCCATAAAACCGAAATATGACCCTTTTCAATGTGTAATAGGGGCTCTTTAATTATTTTTCCACTGCACCATGACTTTGTATTCTAATACTGTACATTATTTCTGTTAAGAGACAAGACTTTTGTCTAAGCATAGTCAGACTACTGTTCTAATTAAATAGTTTAAAATCAAGGCATGGTCCTTTGACTTTCATTTAAGCTTTTATATAAGCACTTCTGATACCAAATGATCAACTAGAAGTCAAGTTATTATTTGTTGTTCTTAAAAATGGGATAGGCAACAAGACATTTGTCAGGTAATGCATAAATAATATATAACCATTTTATTTTCTAGGTGAATTATGACTCAAATGTCTGTATTTATGCATTAGGCTCTAATTAAGTTGACGTTGGGGAGGACTGTAAGTATGCTGAGATCTGAAGAGATGAAATGATTTCCATGTAAATAAAGGCTCACCTCGGTGATTTGCACTTCACTTGGAAGTGGCCTTTGTGAGAAAGGTCACCGCTGGCAGGATATCACTCTAAAAAGGATCTTCCTGCTCCTTCCGGGACCTCCAGACACCCAAAGCAAGAGCAATCCCACTGAAGTAATTGATTTTCGGACAGTTTGATTGTATCTGTTTACCTGGTGTATTTTAGGCAGCTGGCGGAAAATGCCACATGACTGTTGTTAAATTGCATCATCTGACCAGCGAGCACCTCTTCTTTCATCCTCTCTCGTCCTTCAGTCACCGCTTTCACTTTTTTCCTTTTTTGCCATGTGTGCAGCTCTTTCCCCATCATCAAAGTTTTGCTCTTTTGTCTTCACCCAAACTTTTTGACTGTTTTATCTCATAATTGACTGTTTACATGCTGATTTTGCCTCATTCATTGACTTTAATACGGATAGCCCCCCACCTCACCTAAAAACAAGTTATTAAAATGTATTAAGGAATAAAAAATAATAAGTTTGATATTATCAAAATTAAAAGTCCAAACTATGAGATATAAAATCAAGCATGATAGTCAAAGAATGAGTCACAGTCAGCATGTAAATAATCAAGTTTAATATTTAAACATTGAGTTAGATATTACATTATGAGAAAAGTGATAACATTCATAATTATACATTTAATAAGCCAAGTTTAAGGTTGTCACAATTATGAGATACAGTTAGATGTTAGAGTATGAGAATGTATGAGAAATGTGGTAAAAGTTATAATTATACATTCTAAGAGTTACGCAGGGGCGGATCCAGGGGGTGAGACACAATCATGGACACCCTGCTGGCCACCCCACTTGTAATACACCCCACCCCACCCCCGCCCTTAACTTCCACAACTATGACCCCCTATCCCCACGCCCCAACACACACAATCACAATCACACACACACACACACACACCATATTAGTTCATATCTTTTCACTTATGCAATATTTTTTTTATATTATTTTAGAACAAATTGTAAACAGTTAATATGTGGGCCACTATTGAGGCCACTAATCTGTTAAAAATTTGTCAAGTTTGAGATTATATTAAAATTAGATGATACAGACGATACTGGGATAAAGCTTCTAATAATATGATTAATATAATATAAAATAATAATGAGATAATTTAATGATAGGTGTTAGTGAAGTCAAAACTGAAGACTGTCAAGTAAACAATAGTTTTAGGTCTTAGTTAGGCCTTTTGTGAAATATTATCGATAATCTTCAGGTTAAAAGTTAAAATTAAATATGAGATCAGTCCTGTTTTTGAGACAGTTGTTAAAAATGAGATAACGTTCTATATTACAAGAGTAAAAAAGCAGTCTCACTGCACTTTTCGCCCCTTAGACTTCAATTCATACGCATGCAAATGCAACAGACTGGAAACGCAAGCTCTTGCAACAAGTTTCGCAGTTTGCTGCATTGGAATGTTCAAGCTTGGTGAACTTTGACCTGCAAAATCACAGCATGTGATTCCATGAGACTAATCGAAGATTAAAACCTCTTTGTACAAAAATGTTGAATATGGACTAATCGCTCACTTTTTTAAATGTCTAATTATCTTGTTTAATCCCGCCTCTTTTTTGCAGCGATGTGCAACAGATTTTCACAAGTATAAACTCTAGTGATACCAGGGCATAGCAAGTCAAGTTTCATAGGTGTAAATGTTGAGAAAAAAAGTAAAATTATTAGACATCAAGTCTAAGAGATTGGAAGGCATAAAAATTCAATTATGAGATAAGAGTTAAAGTCACAATTCTGAAACAAGAAGCCTATATGTGATACATGGCTTCCACTTTTTCTCGTCTTTTTTGCCACCTTACGTACATGTTTTATTAGATTTTTTTTTTTAAATCCATATTTTTATTACATTTTTATTCAATGACTCAACTCTTATAAAGACATGTTTCATTAGATTAATCCTTAAAGGACTAATGAAGTGACACATTTAGATTGTTGTTTGTCGCCACCTAATGGCAAAGCAATGTCATTTTTACAGCTTGAAAAGTCACAATTTCATCTTTGTTATAATTTCGATTTAAGGCATAATTTCGATTTAATAAATAATAATATCCAGTTTGACTTTGTCATAATTTGGTTTTTTAAGTCAGACTTAAATTTTTTTTATCTCACAATTTTTATGCCACAATTTCAATTTGTCATATTATCAACTTATAAATCTTAATTTCCAGTTATTGCACCATAATTTTGACTTTTTATTTCATAATTTTTACTTAAAGTTATGACTTAATTTTCACTCAAAGGCATGATTTTTTTTTTTCGTACCTGGCAGAAACAAGCTTTGATATAAAACAATGTAATTATGAGATGAAAAAAGTCAGGTATGAGGTTAAGTAAAAAAAATTTTTTGAGGCAGTCAAAAAGTTGAGATAAAAAGTAAAATTATGAGACATCAAGTCAATATGAGATAAAAATTCAATTATGAGATAAGAGTTAAAGTCACAATTCTGAAACAAGAAGCCTAATTGTGATACATGGCTTACACATTTTTTTCCTCATCTTTTTTGCCACCTTATACGTAGCTCTCTCTCTCTCTCATCAAAGTTTTGCTGGCTCTTTTGTCTTCTCCACCCCTGCTCTGTTTCTTTTTCCCCATCTCATTATCTCGTAGACTATGAAGGGAAACGGTAACTCACTCCTGAGCATTTTTAGGATCTCCTGCACACCCACAATCCTCTTCAACACGCAGATTCCAAAATAGGAGCTTTCTTTCTCTCTCTTTCCACACACAGACACATGAAGGAAGTTCATACAAAGCTTGGCGAGGCTTGACAGGGTTTGACAAAAGCGAGCGAGCGGCTGTGATCAGACATCAAGTCTGCAGGCACTCTGGGACTGGAAGACTTCACAGTTTGCCACCTCCAGAAGAGCTCCACAAAACACTGACAGATGGAGAGCGGATGACCGGAGGACGTATAAAACCACTATGTTGTCAAGATTTACACTGTCCGGTTTCTTCAATATGCTGGCTTTTGTTTACTTGTCATGTCCACTTCAGGTCAAGGTATTCTTAGCAAGGACTGTCCACTCACACAGATCAGCCCGATCTCACGAGGATATGTTTCCGTTTTACATTTTGTCAGTTTAGTAGCTAATTTGGATGAATTTATATGAGTTCAGTAGTATGAACAGGGTTCCCATGCTTCCTGAAAGTAGGCTTCTCAAATTTCAGATATATACTGTACACTGTAAAAAATAAATTCGTAAAATATATGGTACAAAACTGGCAGCTGTGGTTGCCAGTATTTCACTGTTAAAAATACGGTACAAACCCTAAAAGTAATTTCTCATTTTTACAGCAAACTACCATATTTCTTTGTTTTATAGAGGTAATCTGTATTTTGAATTACCAACATCTACACATCTTTTGTTAGACAAATAAACACGTTAACACAGTCATATGCAGGTGGTGATGAGAAAGTTACTTAATGAACCAATGCTCATCACAAACAACTTTTCCTACAAGCAGAAAAGTGTATCAGTGTAAAGAAGGTGTTCAGTGTCATTCACACAGCTACTAAACACCAGTACGGTAACACGCATAAAATTAAAGTCATAAAATAAACATTGTTTATCAACATTAGATGTAACATAAATCTCTAATGTACATAACTGATGGAAAAACAGCTAAAAATATTGATGGTAATGCCAAAACAAACAGCATAAAAAGTGATGTGACATACAGGGAATTCTGTGAAAGTCAATTTATGGTTATTTTCCGTATATTACGTGAAACTGACGTTTCGAAACAGTGTCGAGATCCCGAAGCGCAAGTGTTTCGAATCACTGGACCAAAGCATGATCCGAAACACCCAGGTCACGTGACTAAAGTGTTTCAAAGCATCGATCAATTCAGAAGTGTTTTGACACCTGACGAATGTGCATTTGACTGACAGGCTAAGAAATAATTTCTGTTTCAGATAGTCTAGTGGACCGCAGGTCTGCACGTTGTTACTGTGCTTCAAATGGCTTTTGGGTTCAAATCCCAACTTGTACAAATACTCCGAAATCATGATTTTATGTATTTTAATAATGTTACTGTTTTATGGTGTAGTCTAGATAGGATACAGCTGCGGATACACCATCAATATGGCATCATTTTTGTAACGCTGTAAAACATTCATATTTTACAGTACTGTAATGGTTGGGTTTAGGTTTTGGGTAGACATTAATAAAATACAATAAATAAGTAATTTAAAGAGCCCCTATTACACATTGAAAAGGGTCATATTTCGGTTTTATGGGTCTCCAACAACATACTGATATGTATGCAAGGTCAAAAAACACGTTCATGGTCTTATAATATCCATTTATTTTTACCTAATTATCCCAGCGACTCCCATATGAATCGTTCAGCGATTCATTTGTTCCCAAACCCCTGCTTAGCGCGAAGCTAATCTGCGCTGATTGGACCGATGACAGCCTGTTGCCATTGGTCGACAGCGTTCAGCACGAGACAGTAAAATGCCCAGCGGGGTTTATCGAGCCTGCAGGTCGCCAACATTGGTATAGGATCCGATTGCAGCGGACACCCGAAACACGCTTCAAAGTAAACTTACTAACACCACAGTAAACAGTACCCGGTTCTCAACAGTGTTATTCAGACACCTCAGCGCTGAAAGCAGTGCAGTTAAACACTAGCATATGCATGACACACAATCAGTTTTAATCCACACAGCAGCAAAAGCTGAACTATTCTAAACCTTGACCGCTGCACGTGTGCAGGATCAGCTAACGGTGGCCATAGCAACAACAAACGGCAGTGGAACGAGCTCACGAAAGCATTTAAATCTGTAAAGGCAGCACGCGTCGCGTTGACAACGTTGCATTAGACACGATATGAGAATATAAAGAGTTAACCTGATACAGTACACGCGGTTACTAGTAACAAAACATGTAGATCATTTCTATTTGCAATCATTGCTGTGGCACCTCGTCCGTGAACTGCTATATGTTCTAAGTGCTTACCTGTACTCTGCTTTTCTAAACGATCACTTCCCCAGCCGGGAGGTTGTAGCATCCTCTGTCCTCTGACAAGCTATCTCTGCGGGCTCCCGCTCTCCATTCGCAAGCCTTTTTAGTGCTGCTCACCAGCCCAAAGACCAGCATTCAGCAGCATACCGGTGTACCTAATATTTTGTCCTTATTTTGCCTGCACCCCTGGTGTCTTGTCTGTCCATTACAAGATGGAGGAAAAATCTAATGCATAAGCTGTATAGTGATAAATCGCCCATTGTAAGCGTGCAGATTTCTGAACGACTCCTTTCCATCACACTTCCAATAATATCCAGGTAAACAAAGCGTCTTCATGAGCGTCTTGCTGCTGTGTTAGTGGGCGGGGCCGAAGGTTTGAATTTTGCCAGGTCTGCGCGCGCAACCATTATGTTTCGTAACAACGTCACGCCGAAATGGCTAAAGATTCGTTATCAAGACGATTAATTTAAACCACTATGAGGCGACTCTTTTATAGATGAATCAATAGTTTTAAAAACTGTTATGAACTGTATATAAACTGTTATGTCCACTTTCCGATTTAAGCTTTAGCTGGATATTTCACTTCACTAAGAGCTGTGTTACACACATTTTCAAAAACCCAAGGTTTTTAATAAACCAAAGCTCTTTAATAAATAATATAAATAATTCTTGTTAACATCTGGCCACAACTGTGTCTGATCTAGCAACAACCCTGTTTTATGACCAAAACAAGCCATATTTATTCACAAAGTGTTTATTCTGATGTCAGAGCAATGTTGAAACAAAACGATACAAGAACAGAGCAATTCAAACTGATATTAAAGCATTTCAAAATACCTGTATCAGCCTGGTTTCAAACCCACTCTCCCCGCATGGTAGTCAAGAACTCTAACTGCACTAAATTACTTGAAGGTTCAATCCTACAAAGTGGGGTTTAATACCTTAATTTGCTCAACTGTTCTTTGCTGAAGCTGTTCCAATGCAATACATAAAAAATGACCTCTAGGTGTCGCCGAAGAGTGGGGTTTCGAAATGTTTCAAAGCTTCGACACATTTGCTTCGACTGTTTCAGTGTTTCATGAAGACTCGCTTTGCCCACCACTATGTATGGATGCGTGGATGAAAGTACTTGAAAAACATATGGAGCTAATAATATGCCAAAACAACCTGAATTTAAATTGTATTCATTTGATTTATTAACAATTTGTCAAGGTTGGGGGTCGGGGAAAGGAGCGAGGACTCAATTGCAGGGAAAATGGGTATTTATTAATAATAAAATAAAACAAACATCAAAATAAACTACCCCGAGGGGGAAAACATTAACAAAACATACAAAAACTTCACAGGGCAGGCTGGCAGGGATCAGGACAGGACAAGGCTACACATGACATGACAGGACAAGGAGAATCGACGACGAACCGGCACAGGACAGCAGACATGAGGAGATTTTAAGCAGAAGTAAATTAACACAAACAGGTGAACATGATAAACTAATAATAGGTTAACAAGGAGGGTAGGGCTAGACAATAGACAGGAGAGCACATGACAAAGACAAGCCATGTGCTCACATAAAACTAGAACACGCAGCCAATGAGAGAACTCATTAACTGCGTGTTCATGACAACACAAGCACGCAGTGCATGTAAACAAGCACCACGTGCTAAACACAACACCAACAGAAGACCGTGAGCTCACACATAAGCAACGCGCATGTTTCATCTCAGCGCCAACCGAAACCAAAACCAACCAGACTGAGACGCTGAGAATGAAACAGCGCGATGCCGACAGAACAAAACACAAACACGAGTACGAGAGCGCGCACGTCACAAGCACATGCAGACCACGCGCATCCGCATCAAACGGGAGCGCGCACGGTCTGCACGCACTCATGAAGGCGCGCACACAGAGACAGAACACAAGTGCCCGACCCGAGAAAACTCGAGCCGAGCACAACACGGCATGACAAGACAGAGCTAGTGTCCGGACTCTGCCACCAAGACAAGAATTTACAAGACCGGAGTGGCAGAACCCTGACACAATTGTTAATAATAAAACTGAATATTATATGCCATTAATAATGTTTACTTAACTTAAATATTGAGCATTTGAAATTTAGGACAACTGAATTTTTTAAGTCTGATTTTTATAGACGTATTTTCAAACTTCAGATTTAGTTGGTTCTGAATTCATAAACTGCAGATATTGGGTTTGTAAAAATACAGTTTCAAGTATTAATCTGGGGTGGCCACAGCGGAATGAACCGCCTACTTATCCAGCACATAGTCTACACAGCGGATGCCCTTCCAGCCACAACCCATCACTGGGATTTTCTACACCACGGACAATTTATCTTACCCAATTCACCTATAGTGTATGTGTTTGGACTTGTGGGGGAAACCGGAGCACCCTGAGGAAACCCATGCGAACACGGGAAGAACATGCAAACTCCACACACACCAAATGCCATCAAATTCAATGCTCTAAAATTCAAAACCAGAAATTCAGATCGTGCAGAAAGTAGGTCAGGGGTCATCAACAGGAAAGAGTAGATGATCACCGAAAAGTCAAACTAAGCATTTTGGCCAATCACAGAGCTGTGTGAGTTTGCTGGCATTTGCTTGGCACAGGAGGAGACCGTTCTTCTGCAAATTGACTATTGGGGGTCAGCTATTTTCAGTAGTTTGTGTAATAAACATACATGCTTCAGTGAACCAAATTCATATTTTAATTCAATTACATCTCATTGGTTAATCAAACTTACTTAAGATTCGATGTTTTGAGGGATTTGAGCTGATTCTGACCTATAATGTAAGCTCTGATGGATTATTTCAAAGGACACCTTTTCCAATGTCAAATTTAAGAACTTTTCAAGCTCTTTTCAGGTGCATTTTCAAACTGTCCCAGCCTTTTACAACTGTGATAAATTACATATTTGCAAACGCACACATCACATTGTATAAGATGCTATTTGCTACAATATTTTATAGTACAGCATAACATAAAGTATAGTATTTTAAATATTCAGTTGTCCTAAATTTCAGCGGTTCAATATTCAAGTTAAGAAATTCAAATTCAAAACATTTTTAATGGCAGATAATATTCAGTTTTATTAAACTACAATTGTTAATAATTTTAATTAATACAATTCAACTTCAGATTGTTTTGGCATATTATTAGCTCCATAAAAACAAACACATGTCCTTGAACTATGTTAGAAATTTGCTATTGGTGTTATATTAACAATTGTCATTCAAAAACAGAATGGAAAAAACAAAACTAGAAATTCTTCATTTATTCATTCGGCTTAAGACTTCTGCATGAAGTGATTGCTGTGATTTTGCACATAGTTGTGTATTTATACACTTCCGAAACGCACAGATGGGATGACAGTGGGATTTTATGTTCCTCTGTGTCGAGTTTCTTTGTGTTTTGTTTTTTTCTGAATGCTAACTTGATGTACAAGTAGCTAAAACTCGCTCATTCTGAGGTGGGAACCGGCGGACGTGCAACAACTTTAATCATAAGGTAAAAACAAAGCAACAGTTGGAGCATCTTCATCGGACTCGCTCCAACGGGTTTGCACGGCTCTCATCCCCATCCACACTCATCAGCGAAACCAAGCCGATCAATCACACGGCTTGTGCTACACATTGTTGCGACGTGTAGTTACATTTTTTTAGAGTTGTGCATCACGGCGAAGGCTATGCGACCGCGCGAAGGCTACGCCGGATCATAGGCATGCGCTTTATGCAGAAGTATAAATCAGCCTTTAGTCCCTTATTTATCAGGGGTCACCACAACAGAATGAACCACTAACTATTCCAGCATATGTTTTATGCAGTGGATGCCCTTCCAGCCACAACCTAGTATTGGGAAAAAACCCATACACTTTCGCATTCACACACACACACACACACACACACACACACACAAACGGTGTACACACACACCCAAAAACACAAACACACACACACACACACACACACACACACACACAATGGACAATTGAAGAAGCTAATCAAAGTCAAAGATTCCAAGGAACCAATCAAGTTTGAACAATTTAGCAACTAATCAAATATGGTAAATGTTACAAGCAACTATTCTGTAAGCAAAGTGTTAAGAGAGAAAAAACAAGGAAATTTTCTCCTTAAAGCTGCATGAAAGTACACAACAATATTTTTAGTTCAATTAAATTAACCTTTCAGATCATTTCAACTTACATCAGTCAAACTGACTAAACGTATTGTGCCCACACCTGAAGCAATAAGGCGCAAGATGTGTATGGTGTGATGTGTTGCAATTTTCAGACCAGCGCAACCCTAATTTTCCTGTTTTGTGCCACGTTGTTTAAACAGCAAATCCATTTGCGTCGCTTTGTGGACTCATGGGTGTGCTGGTCTCTAATAGAGGTGTGTTAAGGCGCATTGTTGGCACATATTTTGAGGAACTGAAATAGACTGCTCAATAGACCAGCTGAGAGCAGGTCTAAAGTCCAGCGTAGCGCTTGTTAGTTGTGCGCCTTAACACAATGCTTAATACACACAGGATGTATAGCAATACACAAATGTCTTAACAAATGAAAAAGAATTAAAGTATTAAAAATGTTACAAAAATAATAATTTTTTACATAAATATAAAAAACACTGCCTTCATGCCTTCTTTTTAAAATTTAGTCATGACAACCTTCTTTTGTATAATGTTGTTATTATTATTTTTATTATTTTTATATTATTATTATATTATTTATTATATGCAATTTATATTTGTTTTAATAAAAACACGTTTACATTTTTACACCTGTCAGGTTTTGGAGACATCTGCATCACCATATGGAGCATAAAAATAGGATGTGTGTTTGAATATAACTCATTCGTTTGCTGGAAATTAGAGCTAAATTTAGAAATAGTTTTGAAACAAATCTTTGCGCTTAACAAACTAAATTAAATATGTAGGCTAATGAATGTCTTCAGTGGAGTGAGTTCCTTACTCCACGAAAGTAAACAAGAGTAAAAGGAAAGAGAAAGTAAAGACGCTGAATGGAGGAGGCTCGTTCTTTATCCTCACGCTGCAGATGATCTGTTTAACTGTTTTCTCTCTAGAGAAGCGTTCAGTTTTTTCACTTACAAAGTCCACCATGTAAATAGCAAATGCGCCATGAAGCGACGCAACTGACTCTTAAAGGGAATGTAAGATGAGACTCTGATTGGTTTAATGCAAGTTATGTTCAAAACACACCCACAACTTATTTAGAGAATAAGGACAGCCCTGTTAGACCACGCGCCATGGTGCAGAGCATATTTTTTCATTCTTAAAATAGCATTTTGTGTTATAATAAAATTATGCTTTTGTGTTATGCGCTTTACGCCTAGATCATTAAAATACGGCCTATCAAGTTAAAACTGTACAATAAAAATGTATATGTTGAAATCTGGTTATCTCTTATTAAAATAAGTTAGTTGTCTTTATTATTATTTTTTGGCAATTAGTCAAAACCCCATTTCAAACAAAGCAGAAAAAAAACATATTTCTGTAAATAAAAAAAAGTTTTAGTTCATACATGAGATAACCTCTCAGTATCTAAGACATGCGCTATAGGTGAATTGAATAAAATAAATTGTCCATAGTGTGTGTGTGTGTGTGTGTGTGTGTGTGTGCGTGCGTGCGTGCGTGCATGTGTGTGTGTGTGTGTGTGTGTGTGTGTGTGTGTGTGCGTGTGTGTGTGTGTGAATGAGTGAGGGTGTATGGATGTTTCCCAGTACTGGGTGGAAGCTGGAAGGGCATCCGCTTCGTAAAACATATGCCAGAATACTTGGTGGTTCATTCCGCTGTGGTGACCCCTGAAATAAACACTAAGCTGAAGGAAAATGAATGAATTATACATTTCATTATTGTACAATTTTCATTGTTGTAAATACATTTCAACTTATTATTGACATCTTAATTTGTTTGATTCGTTCATTCATCAATTAATGGATGTGATAATAGCTTTCCACAGATGTTGGATGCTGAAGTTTTAGCAACACATGCTCAAATACATTGCCAAACAGGCTTTTAAAACAGTTTGAATTGCTGTTTTTGAGAAAAACTAAGAAATTGCCTTGCAATAGCGTCACTTCATATTCATCATATTCACATAAAGCACATTTGTTGGTACTCTCAAACCTAAAACAGGCATTTCCTTTTTTCCTTGTTGACACAAGTGCATCAAGCTTATGGCCAGGAGTGTCATGCATGTTTAAATTCACCAAGACATTTTAAAATGCCTTTTTTATGCAGCATTTTTCATAATTCATATCACGAAACACAAGATCTGACGATAATAAAAGGAGAGAAATCTGTTTCATTTAAATTGATTATTTTATGGGTCACTGCAATTTTAATAGAAGAGATTCAATTAAGATCTGAAAGATTATTGACTAAGAGCCTGACATGGTCTGATTTTTGGATACATCTGTACAGAAGGATGTTTAATATCAAATATAAATGCATACTCTGAATCTATCTCTCCCCCGCATCTTCGCGCCATCATCTAATATGAATAAGCCGCCAATTACCTCGGTTTAGCCCTGAATTATGTTCCAAGTTTTTAAAAAATGTAAAAGCATGTTTTCGCAGTTCTTGAGGCTCCTATAAATGAGACCAAATTATAATAATAAAAATTCAACACCCTTTAAGTATATATATTTTGTCTTCATTTCAATGGACATCAGGTCAGAACAGTTGTACTTTCTCGGACGTTATTTATTCATTCATTCATTTTCTTTTCGGCTTAGTTCCTTTGTTAATCTGAGGTTGCCACAGCAGTATGAACTGCCAACTAATTCAGCATATGTTTTACGCAGCGGATGCCCATCCAGCTACAACCCATCACTGGGAAACACCCATTCATCCATCCACACATACATATGGACAATTCACCTATACCACATGTCTTTGGACTTGTGGTGGAAAACGGAACACCATGGAAACCCACGTAAACACGGGGAAAACATGCAAACTCCACACAGAAATGCCAACTGACCTAGCCGAGGCTCGAACCAGCGACCTTTTTGCTCTGAGGCAATTGTGCTACCCACTGTGCCACCGCTTCAACCCCGGACGTTATACCAACATAAATTATAAATAAAATACAAAAAAATCATACATGATTGCTGGAATAACATTAAAAATGTATTTACAAAATCACAAACATTAGGACTAACATTTTTACTTTCATTTAATTATATTTTAATTCTGAAAACGTAGACCCGTGGACCTTTCTGGAGACCCCGAAATATGTTACAGGAGGTACGTATTTTTGCAGTTTTTGCGAATCCGTGAGAGGCCACTGCTCATGCTTTTTTTTAACGTCTCAAATTTCTCTCGCAAGTGCCATTCGCGTTCACTGTTCTCACATAAACCCACCAGAGGCTGCTGTTGACCGGCCGGCCGACCAATCGACTGACTCATCCTCCTCCTTCCCTAAACCTAACCAATTTTATTAATTGACTCGCCCACCCACTTACTTTCCTAAACCCAAAGCCATCCAGGAAAAGAAAAACCCTCGTCTGATTTTTACCACGTTTTCAGATTTTACCACATTTTCACCCTGTTGTCCACTTGATCATTTTTATTTTTTTGATTCTGTTTTTGTCTTACCTAATTTCTGGAACCGCTCTTCCCCGGACTCGAACCCTGTTGTCGTCGTCATCGTGGTCAACTCCTCTCTGTATCTCAAGTCCGCTGACGTACACGATGAGCTAACGGGACAAACTGGTTGTGGCGGGAAAGCCCTCCACACGGAGGTAAACGGTCAGCTGGTAAGCGCGAAAAGGAACGGCGTCATACCACCCCGTAGCATTCGTTTAAAAATATGAAATGAAATGCAAGCCATATGTACCTCCAGCTACATAATTCCCAGTCTCCAGGAATGTCCACGGGACTACGTTTTCAGAATGAGCCTGTGTTGTTTTTGTTGTATAAATTGCACCTTGTTTATAACAAACTTTATCTTAATCTTTATCCATATCTGAGATACTTCCATCTGCTATATGCTCAAAAACTTCAAGATCTGTATAATCATTGATTCGTTTTCTTTTCAGCTTAGTTCCTCTTATTTATCTGGGGTCGCCACAGTGGAATGAACCACCAACTTATCCAGCATATGTGGAGTGGATGCCCTTTCAGCCGCAACCCATCACTGGGATTTTCTACACCACGGACAATTTATCTTACCTAATTAACCTATACCACATGTTTTTGGACTTGTGGGGCGAAACCAGAGCACCTGGAGGAAGCCCACACCAACACGGCAAGAACATGCAAACTCCACACAGAAATGCCAATTGACCCAGCCGAGGCTCGAACCAGTGACCTTCTTGTTGTGAGGCAATCGTGCTACCCACTGTGCCACCATGACACCCGATCTGCATATTCTGTATAATCAGTGTATATTCAACAAGGTACTAGAAAATCCCTTAGAGATTTTGGTCCATATTGACATGATAACTGCAGAGTTGTCGGCTGCACATCCATGATGCGAATCTCCCATTCATCCACATCCCAAAGGAGCTCTATTGGATTGAGATCTGGTGACTGTGGGGGCCATTTGAGTACAGTGAACTCATTGTCATGTTCAAGAAACCAGTCTGAGATGATTCACGCTTTATGACATGGTGCATCATCCTGCTGAAAGTAGCCATCAGAAGGGTGCACTGTGGTCATAAAGGGATGGGCATGGTCCGCAACAATACTCAGGTAGGCTGTGGCGTCAATGCAATGCTCAATTGGTACTAATGGGCCCAAAGTGTGCCAAGAAAATATACATAAGATTTAAAACTTTAAATAGTAAGTGCAATTTATGGAATATTGGCAAACGTATCAATAAATTGTGTAAAAACATTGTACGTCTTACGTCTGTTTCTGGAGTGAAGTGATGGCATGCTGCTTTTCAGTGTAGTGGGTTTTTTTTCAAATCACAACATGCTGAGCCGTACTGCCATTTGATTGAATGACAATCGCCCATTCTCATGAACTGCAGGCTTTAAATTAGATGAAATGCTCAGGAACTACAAAAAAAAAAAAAAAACATGTGCTAACGTGATGAACTTCATCTTCCGAACTTCGTCACAATGTCATGATTTATTCTTTTTTTTTCAAAAATGCAATGCTGTAAAAGGTTAACGAGTTCAAAACGAGCTTTACTAAACTCAACATAAAGCAGCAACATTTGTTACAGTTAATGGCAGCAATTACAGTTGAGATTTCCTAAGTGTGTCTGCATTTTACAACTGTTTTTTTCCCATTTGTGCTTGGCAAAAGAACTCTTGCTTCATCAATTTGGAGACCATTTGTGAACAGCGATTTTTAAGTCATTATACAGATGCTGCACTCTGGAAATATAAAACCATTAGTCCGGTATGACTTCTGCTGGGTCTTTGTCCTGCGCCAGATTAATTATAAAGCATATGTTTACTTAAAGGGACAGTTAACCCAAAAACTGAACATCCTGTCAGCATTTATTCCTTCATTCATTTTCCTTCAGCTTAGTCCCTTATTTATCAGGGGTTGTCACAGCAGAATGAACCGCAAACTATTCCAGCATATGCTTTACCCAGCGGACGCCCTTCCAGCCGCAACCCAGTATTGGAAAACACCCATAAACACTCACATTCTCACACAGACTAATACACTTCTGTCAATTTAGTCCATTCAATTGCCCTGTATGTCTTTGGACTGTTAGGGAAACCGGAGCACTTGGAGGAAACACACACCAACATGAGGAGAACATGCAAAATCCACACAGAAATGCCAACTGGTCCAGCCGGGACTCGAGCCAGCAACCTTCTTGCTGTGAGGTGACAGTGCTAACCACTGAGTCACCATGCCGCCCATCTGTCATAATTTACTACAAAAATGTACATATCTTCTAAAAGAAGATATTTTAAAAAATGCTGGAATACATGAAATGCTGGAATGTTTAGTTTTTTACAATGGAAGTCAATGGTTACAGGTTTCTAACATACTTCAAAACATCTTTTGTGAGAGGAAACTCAAAAAAAAAGTTTTTTGTTGCAAAACCTTAAAATATATACTCATGAGACACTTGGCTTTCAAGTCATATTTTTTCTAGGACATTACATTAAGGTTTTCCTGTGTTTATATATGGAAAAACAAATATTGAACACAATGATTTATTTTTTCTCATGACTTCATAATGTATAACTTTAATATTTTTTATATGTTTTACCCCTTTTACCACAGTAAAGCTCAACGTGTCTTCTTTCCAATGATACCCAGTTTGTGTTTGTAGTTTACTGGAGTCAGGAACTGTTACTGTTTAAAGTTAGGTATAGGTGTAAATCCCCAAAATTGAGTGACGGCTAACAGGTTTTAAAATGAGTTAAAACAAGACAATTCTGTTGTTTTATGTTCAGTCTTAACTTTCTAAAAAAGATGAAGTTAAAGGTTTTTTTTTTTTTTACAATCGCTATGACGTTTTTTCAATACACGGTTAGAGCAACATCTATCTTTGTAGGCTTTTTTTTCAATATTTTCCAAATGACGTTTAACAAAGAAATTTAACACATTTTCCAACTTAACTCATTTTTACCATTTTAATGTTTGTCTTTACTGTAATGACAGTAAATAGTGTTTTACTAGTTACTTTGCAAGATCATATTCAGTTTATAGTGCTAATAATAATAACAATAATATTTTAAGGGGGTTGAAGTTGACCACCCTGCAATATTAGCTCCCCTGTTTATTTTTTCTCTCATTTCTGTTTAGCGGAAAGAAGATTTTTTTTCAACACATTTCAAAACATAATAGTTTTAATAACTAATCTCTAATAACTGATTTATTTTATCTTTGCCTTGATGACAGTAAATAATATTTGACTAGATATTTTTCAAGACACTTCTATACAGCTTAAAGTGACATTTAAAGGCTTAACTAGGTTAATTAGGTTAACTAGGCAGGTTAGGGTGATTAGGCAAGTCATTTTATAATGATGGTTTGTTCTGTAGACAGTCTAAAAAAATGCTTAAAGGGGCTGATAATTTTGACCTTAAAATGGTTAATAAAAAAATGAAAAACTGCTATTATTCTTGCCGAAATAAAACAAATAAGACTTTCTCCAGAAGAAAAAATATTATCAGACATGCTGTGAAAATTTCCTTGCT
>CAIGQZ010032693.1:2498572-2509383 GCA_903798205.1 Danio tinwini
AAAACAAAACAAAACAAAACAAAACAAAACAAAACAAAACAAAACAAAACAAAACAAAACAAAACAAAACAAAACAAAACACCA
The DNA here is from genome assembly GCA_903798205.1 of Danio tinwini. Classification (NCBI taxonomy): domain Eukaryota; kingdom Metazoa; phylum Chordata; class Actinopteri; order Cypriniformes; family Danionidae; genus Danio; species Danio tinwini. The sequence continues at coordinate 2,498,657 of CAIGQZ010032693.1, forward strand.
AAACAAAACACAAGACAAAAACAACACAACACAAAACAGCACAGCATAACACAACACCACACCACACAACACAACACAACACAACACAACACAACACAACACAACACAACACAAAACAAGACAAAAACAACAAAATAAAACGCAACAAGACAAGACAAAAACAACACAAAACAAAACAACACAACTCATAGAAGTGCGATATGGTTGTCTATCTACACTGGTGGGAGGCTTGCGTTGGCATGAGGCCAGATTGATGTTGTAAGGACAGTGACAGTGACAGTGTCAGGCCAAAGCCAACCCAAAATCAACCAAATATAAAATGTTACAGCTTGACGTTGTGTGGATGTTACCACTATGACGTCTATCAGATGTTGGATTTTGGTTGCCATACCTGATAAATAAATGTCAGTATTTGATGTCAATATGACGTTGGATGTTGGGTCAACGTTGGAATTTGGTCAAATTCCAACACAACCTAAAATCAAGCAAATTTCAACATCATTTGACGTCGTTATTAAACATTAAAATAACGTCGTTCTTAGACATTGGCTAGACATTGAATTTTGGTCACCTGACATCACAACTTTAATCTAACCTAATATTAACATCTTGTGACGTTGTGTGCATGCTGGGCAATAACTAAATGCACAACTACTAAAATGTTACATTTACACATGACCACAAATTACATGCACTTCTCACTACCCTTGAGTATTTTTGAAAGGTCTAGTTTTTACTCATACTTTGAGTAATATTTACAACAGATGCTTTTACTCTACTCGCACTACATTTTTAGGCAAATATAATGGTACTCTTTCCACTACTGATTGTATAATTCACCAAGGACCAATGCTTCAAAAAAAAAAAAACTACTACTACTCTACACTATCTACATCTTAAATGATTTGATAATGAATAAATTAACAGTGTTTCCCCCCATTTTAAAAGTGAAATATCACTTTAATGAAACTATTCTCAGCTGATCTCCAGCATGCTGGTGATTGGAGAAATGATGTGGGTGTTTTGGCTCTTTCTCTCTCTCTCTCTCGCTCTTTCTCTGGATAGCAGCAGAGTCGATGTCACGACGCACAGCCAATTACAGTCCCATACTGACTGTCCTACGCATCACCAAGGTGCCAACCTGCCAAAAACAAAAGGTGTGAGAAGCCTGAGCCTTTGCCAATTCTGAGCGAGATCTTTTCTAAGCGTTTTGTATTATTTATGTTGCTGTGAGCCTCTCAGTATAGTACTCACCGAGGCAGAACACATTCTAAAATTACTGAGCATCTAAACTAAAAAGAAAGCATGTTTCCAGACAGGTGGCTTTCCCAGCTGGAGCTTTGGAATGGGCTTCTGTACTTTTTCGCTGATGAAAAGAAAATCAACACCGACCCTACTTTATTGTATTAAACTAATTTCCTCAATCTCCCCATTTACATTCATCCATTAACTGAGTTACTAAGTGGTCAGTTGAAGTGATCTATTTACACATCCAATTTCAAATGTCTCAACTGCATGTTTATATTCCAAATGTTAGTCACACTTTATTTTAAGGTACAATCCACACTATTAACAAACCATTAACTAAATATTTTGCTCACTAAACTACTAATTCGCTGCTTATTAGTAGTCAGTAAAGTGGTTGGGGTTAGGTATTGGGTAGGATCAGGAATGTAAAATAAGATCATAACTTATAATTTATTTATAAGTGCCTAAATTATTTAATTATTATATAAATTATTTATCTTAATTTATTTATAAGTACTAATAAACAGCCATTATCTTAATAATAGGCAGGTAATAAGCCAGTAGTAACTAAAGTGTTACCCAAATATTGGTTAATCTATAGAACATTGCTATATATATATATATATATATATATATATATATATATATATATATATTTCTTTTTTTTTTAATGATTAACAATAATATTAGGCCCCTTAAGCAATATTTCTTTTCTATTGTCTACAGAACAAACCACTGTTATAAACCATTTCAATATGGCCATGTCACTGGCCCATGAACATTTACTGCCTGGTGTCAAACTATTTCATAACTGTTACAAGAGCCAATTCAATCACATCTTAACATTAAAACAGCTATCATAACAGTATTTATCAATATGTGGACCTTTTTGGATTCTCAGAAGCTATGGAAATTAAAAATGTAAAACAGGAAATATGTTAGGACCATTGTTTTTGTTTACATCACTCAAAATGAACTATACAATGACTTGCCTAATTATCCTAATTAACCTAGTTAAAACTCTATCTTGCACTTTAAGCTGGATATTAGTATCTTGAAATATACTAAATAATATTTTATTGTCATAATGACAAAGATAAAATAAATAAGTTATTAGAAATGAGTTATTACAACTATTATAATTATAAATGTGTTGAAAAAAAAAAAAACTTTCCGTTAAACAGAAATTAGCAAAACATATACAGGGGGGCTAATAATTCTGACTTCAACTGTACATCTTTATTTATTAGTTTACAGACATCAATTATTAACTTTTTAAAAATCTTTCAGCGTCACTCACTCTGTCATTTCTGCAGACGGAGGAACACCATCTCTACTTGTTTATCAGTGAAGTGAAAAAACTCATTAAAACCCTGTCAGTCCTGCAGCCGCTGACTGTTTCACCTACAGGAGAATGAAGCTGAGCCCTCCAGCACTCTGATTGTTCTGGCTGTGCTGAATGTGTGTGCTTGTGTGTGTGTGTGTGTTTGTGTGTGTGTGTTCAGCTTCACTTCATTCTCCACCACATGCTGAACTGAGTCAGTCAATGGAGGGATCAGCATGAGGCTGATGCACAGACTGTGGCCACGGGTTTGTTAAACAATGGACTAATGTACTTCTTCACACATTACAGTAACTCCAGCTGCTGCAGGACATGGACTTTTCTTATGTGGTGGCTGCTGGTACAGAAATCTGTCAAACCCTATGCAATTTTGAAGTACAGGCGGTTTTGTGTGTGATCTCAAGAATTAGGGCAGACCAGGCATTATTCCATCTTGTAATACTCTGAGCTATTGATATATCTGTGTAGGTGTGTGTATATATATATAAAACCTCACTTTAGTAGGTACACCTTACTAGTACCGGTTTGAACCCCCTTTTGCCTTCAGAACTGCCTTAATCCTTCTGACCATTCTCTGTCAACCCTAGAGATGGTTGTGCATGAAAATCCCAGTAGATCAGCAGTTTCTGAATGCCACATTAGGTCACCTTTCTTTCCCATTCTGATGCTTGGTTTGAACTGCAGCAGATCGTCTTGACCATGTCTACATGCCTTAATGCATAGAGTTGCTGCCATGGCTGATTAATTTGCATTAACAAGCAGTTGGACAGGGGTACCTACATAATAAAGTGGCCAGTGAGTGTATATCACATACATTTATAAAAGAATCAAGTAACAAACAAAAGTTAATCAATAAAATCCACCTAAATCACTAACCAAAACCTTTTCCAGAAAACAATAAATATGTCAAATAAGATGTCAAGATATATGACCATTGTTCAATGCTAAGACTACATTTTTGTATTTATGGTCCACCCTGAGGACTACATCTCACTTCAAATGCGTTGTACACAGAGCCTTGATGAAGAAAGACAAAACAACACACAATCAAATCTGCTACTGTTCACCAAATAAATGTCAGAGATAGATTGAAAGGTCAGTGTGTTGTTTAGGAAATGGTTCGTGAAATTAAATCACAGTTGTTGCGAACAATATTGTCCTGAGCTGGCATGTTGTGGGCAATTCAAAATACTGTGGATAGTTCTTTATAAGCCTGTCACAATAATCAGTATATGAGGAGTTCAGATGCAGAAGCCACTAAACACCACTTCCGCCAAAAATGAGCTAATGGCATCGAGTGAATGCTTTAGGCACGTAGTATATGTTCAACAAATAGATTTAGAAATAACCAAAAAAGCAAAAGCTCCTAAAACGGCACTTGCCTTTGGCAGCAAAAGCCGCTATATCCCGAGAACCAATCATAAGGCGCGAATCGAATCACATGTTTTCTCGACGCTGGATTTTGGTCACTTTCTAACAACCTAAAATTAACCAAATTTCATCGTCATTTGCTGTCATTATTAGACATCAAAATAACGTTGTCCTTAGCTGCTGATTTGACAATTAAATTTGGTCACCTGACATTACAACCTAAATCTAACCTAATATTAATGTCTCATAATGTTGGGAGCCTTCTGGGCAATAACTAAATGCACTACAGAATGTTACGTTTACACACACATGCACAAATTACATGTAAACTCATCAGCTTTTGACAGCATAATACTCACTACACACTACAAAAGTACTACTTGAGTACTTTTAAAAGAGCTACTTTTTACTCATACTTTGAGTAATATTTACAGCAGACACTTTTACTCTACTTGCACTACATTTTTAGGCAAGTAAAGGTACTTTTACTTGAGTATGATTTTTCACTACTCTTTCCACCACTGCTGATTTTTAATATGTCTATGAAGGGTGGTGATAAACATTAAAGAGCAGCTCCTGCCAATACTCAACTCATACCACCGAACGCCTCTTGCTCTTGAATGTAAATCTGTTCTGTGCTTTCATTTTATTTAGGCATGAAAACTCTTTGAAATAAATATAAGAATAGCGGGATTCCCTTCATTTTGTTTACGGGCGATGTTGCCCCTTTTACGCAATCCTCAAAACAGTCAGTTCAGGTACAGGTGCGTGACGCGTGATTCCTTAAAGAATTCTGTACACGCAATTAAAAGCGGAGAGAAAGTGAACACTCTAGGTTTTGGTTGCATGTTTGAACAAACATATACACATAATAATAATAATAATAATAATAATAATAATAATAATAATAATAATAATAATAGCAACATCTAAACATGTCGATCTTGGTGGGTTTTCTTTTAAACAACAAATTTTGTCTTAAATAAGCTTAAAAACTTAGGAAATTCATCAAATGCTTTTGGATCTGTGCATTTTTTAAAGCAACACCTCTGTTATTTAATGTAATCAAACGAAAAATGTAAATGAGAAATCCCTTCGCTGCTCTTTAATCAGAATGTTTAAATCATACAGTGAAGGAAAGGTTAATGAGATTTGATAACTTGATTCTATCCCTTATTTTCACATCCTGATGTTGACAGGTATGGTCACGAGAGCCAAAACTCCAACACAACTCAACTAAAACAGCTTAAAATGAAACACGTTACACTCTGCATTTCCAAAAACCCTCATCACAGCTCCATTTTTTCTCCACCTCCTTGTCTTCAATCCTCTCATGTTTACTCATTTCCTCGCAGACTACATGATTCCCGCTTTTACTCTGCCAGTCAAATCCCGGCGTCATTACTGAATGGAGAGTGGAGCGAATCGCAGCTAATTGTTTCAGCACACATCAGAGCGGCGATCACACACATTAAAGCGGCTCCGGCTCTGTAATGAGAACAATGCACAGATCTGCTTCGTGTCAAGTAATAAGAATTATGCTAATATCCAAAATGATGAGTTTAGAGAGAAAAGAGCAGACAGAAATTGACACACAACAGTGCAATTCAAGAGAAAAGGCCTGTTTTGACAACATAATTACTTATTAATCTTAAACTACTTTATGCCAGTCAGATATGACACAAAGAAAAGGACAGAAACTCAAGAGAGAGAGAGAGAGATTGAGACTTTTGTTGTCAAAAGTAGAGGTGAATTTAGAACTTGGCTATAGAGGGTTTGACTCAAGTTACCCACATACAGTTGAAGTCAAAATTAGTCAGTACTTCTACTCCACTACTTTATTTTTTTCTTGTCTATGGGGATTAGAAAAATCAGTCCTGATTCCTGTTCAATCAGATTGCACATAGAAGGTAAATCGCCTCATAATGAACTACCAAAAGACATGGGTGATTTATAATTGCATGAAACTTTTTTTAAGCGTTTAAAAGCTTAAAAAGATCTTTACAAGCAATAACCCAGAGACTGTTTAGATGCATGTCACTGATGAAAAGATGTTTACTGTATGATGACCAAAATGGCCTTAAATACCAGCAGTTACAAGACTGTCAGATTGACATTCTACCTCATTGTCGTGGGGATGCTACATTTTATTTGGAAATGAAAATTTGGGTTTACATCAGAACCCAACATCAAGCCGATGTCAATGTCCAACCTAAAATCAACCAAATATCTACATCTAATGATGTTACAGCTTGACGTTGTGTGGATGTTACCACTATGATGTCTGTCAGACGTTGGATTTTGGTTGCCATACCTGATGAATAAATGTCAGTATTTGACGTCAATATGATGTTGGTTTAAGATGTTGGCTCGATGTTGGATTTTGGTCACTTGCCAACATAACCTAAAAGCAACCAAATATCAATGTCATTGATGTCGTTATTGTATGTTAAAATAACGTTGTCCTTAGACGCTGGCTAGTCATTGAATTTTGGTCACCTGACGTCACAACCTAAATCTAACCTAATATTAACGTCTTCTGACGTTGTGTGCCTGCTGGGCAATAACTAAATGCACTACAGAATGTTACGTTTACACATATGCACAAATTACATGTAAACGCATCAGCTTTTTACAGCGTAATACTCACTACTCTTGAGTACTTTTAAAAGGGCTACTTTTTACTCATACTTTGAGTAATATTTACAGCAGACACTTACTCTACTTGCACTACATTTTTAGGCAAGTAATGGTACTTTTACTGGAGTATGATTTTTCACTACTCTTTACACCACTGAACATATATTGATATATAACTTGCCTAATTAACCTAGTTAAGCCTTTAAATGTCACTTTAATATGAATACTAGTATATTGAAAAATATCTAGTAAAATATTATGGCCTGTCACCATGGCAAAGATCAGTTATTAGAAATAAGTTATTAAAACTATTAAATTTAGAAATGTGTTGAAAAAAGTAGGGCTAATAATTCTGACTTTAACTCTAGACATCCATACTGGTGATACTAATTTGTATGTTTATTCATTATTGGACACTTTTGTACAATTGTATTTGTAAATGAGGATAAAAAGGCACTTCAAATCATCAGAGAGTTGCAGTATATAAATACTATAACAAGTCTAATGGGCTGATCACATTGAACACAAATTTTCGTTCTTGAACATGAGGCACACCTCACTGCCTTTTTTGTTGACAAGAAAACAAGTAGAGCTGCAATCGGTCCATAAAAGTTAGGACCGACAGGGCCCAAGCCCGACAGAATTCAGCCCGAGCCCGACAAGTACATTTTGATTGACAGCTATTTTAAAGCCTGAATGCGTTTACAGCCTGACATTTTTCGAATGTGCACATGCACACAGCTCTTTTGCCTTTTTTCAAGAATGAGTTGTTTATACAGTAAATGCTTTAACATAATTTATTTAATCACAAACATATAGGCCACTTAGAGGTTGGAACAAAGAAATAAAATGATCCTTTGTAACATCGTAACATCTCAGCACTCTAAATAGGCCTACGTAGGCCTACATACACTTAGCCTTTTGGCCAACACACCAATAAAAATAAGTATTTTTTAACAAATAAATAAACTAATTCTAAATGATGACGAGTATTTTGCAAAAACGAAATTAAGATAAAGGCTCTGCAGCATTTGTTTTGCCACTTCTCTTCACAATCCGGCGTTAAGGCAACACTGAAGCTGAATAATAAAAGAATAATACAAACATTAGCCTACATATTCTGTCTACATTATGCATTTATGATTTAATTAATATTTAGTTATAATTTGAAATTACTTTCCTCACCAAGATTAGGCTTTGTAAATGTGTTTTTGTTGAGGAACATTATTGAATTCACTGTTAATGGCTTTAGCGCAGTCCTGCACTCACTGATGGTGCGTCCAGCAGCACTGAACACCCTTTCATTGCTTTTTGGGTAGGATTGTTTGTTCATCTTCCACCAGCCAAGAACATCCATTTCATTTTCCATGACAGCCGTTTCAATTTGCTCTTTTTGACTTCTTCGTCGTCATTTGTTTCACCTTTGCACGGTGGGTTTTGATGTTGTAACAAACAATTTGATTACTTTCTCGGGCTAATTGAAATGCATCACATGACCGTTCATTTACCACGCAAGCCGGAGCGCAAGCCCGAGCCCGGTCCGACCCAGTCCACAATGATAGAAATTAAGCCTGAACCTGCCCGAACCCGTCAGGTCCTGTTAGGTTTCTTCGGGTTCAAGCAAAGATCTTTAGCTCTAACAAGAAGTGTACTTCACTTTTTTATGTAGCTAAGCAACCACTGAATCAACTGCGAATTGTGTGTGAGCACTGCTGTTGATATTACCCATCATCTCTATTGCCAGACTGACCTGCTTCAAAGACTATACACTCTCAGAAATAAAGGTACGCGAGCTATCACTGGGGTGGTACCCTTTCTATAGGTACAAATTTGTACCTAAAAGGTCCATATTAATACCTCAAGGGTACATATTACTACCTAAAAAGTACAAAAGTGTTTCTCCTAAAATTTTTAGGTACTAATTTATACTTTTGAGGTACCAATATGGACCCTTTAAGTACAAAAGTGTACCTTTTGAAAAGGTACCACCCCAGTGACAGCTCGCGTACCTTTATTTCTGAGAGTGTAGAATACACAAGCCATGTCACTCGTATAGTTTTGTATGAGGAAAAGTGTAACGGTCAATACGGCGAATGAAGCCCCGCCTTCTAGTAGAGGAGCCAATCATCGATCTGTTTAGACTGATATTCTCCAGGGAGAAGTTCAGACCAGATGTGTGCTTTTACGACAAATTTCATGATCAACAAACACACTGGAATCTCGGCGAATACTTGCTTCACAGACATAAGAAATATATCCACATAAAGCCTGAAATCTCAACTTTTAAATGAACCAACTACACTTACAGTCCTGTCCAATATCACATGACAGCAATGACTCAAACGCCCACAGACTTGTAAACAAAGAGTCGTTGTCATTTTTGGAGAACATCTGTGTAAATGTTATCATGAAATAACCCAGGACTGCACTCAATGCATGTGTGTGTGTGTGTGTGTGTGTGTGTATGAAATGTGTTGTAGAGCAGGAGCGATTAGTGCAGTACAAACGCCACTTGATACGGACCACGAGAGCTGGTAATAAAAGCTCGTAACTGATGGAAAAATCGCAATTAAACTTAACGAAGGCAGCCAAACATCTGGACATCATGTTTTAATTGACAGTTTGGTGTGGCAACAGATTGTGGCATCACACTCTCACACACACCGGCTGTGTTAATCATACAGATCTTAAGAATAATCATTGACTAAAATAGAAGCCATTGTTTACTTCAGGTGTTAACATTAAACCTCTAAGTAATTAACTAAGTAAGTAAGTAAGTAAATAAATAAATAAATAAATAAATAAATAAATAAATAATGAAGTCTAGATGTTTTATGTGTGTTTGTGAATGAGCACTAAATTTTGATATAATTTTTATGTTTTGAGAATTTAATTGTTAGTTATTTTAATATTTGGTCCAAGCTAAAACAAATAAAAAAATATTTAGCAATGAAAACTAGGAAAGAATTTAGTTACAAATTAAAAAAATAAAACATAAATATATATATTTTTTAAATCATCTCACAGCAAGAAGGTTGCTGGTTCGAGTCCTGGCTGGGTCAGTTGGCATTTCTGTGTGGAGTTTGCACGTTCTCCCCGTATTGATATGGGTTTCCTCCGGGTGCTCCAGTTTCCCCCACACACACAGTCCAAAGACATAGGTCAGTGTTTCTCAACCATGTTCCTGGAGGACCACCATCTCTGCACATTTTCCATGTTTCCTTAACCAAACACACCTGATTCAGATCATCAGTATTAGCAGAGGCTGAAAGACCTGTAATGGGTGTGACAGACAAAGGAGACATCCAAAACATATAGTGTTAATGGTCCTCCAGGACCGTGGTTGAGAAACACTGCTATAGGTGAACTAGATAAACTAAATTGTACGAGCGAGTGTGTGTGTGTGAATGAGTGTGTATGGGTGTTTCCCAGTTCTGGGTTGCCGCTGGAAGGGTATCTACTGCATAAAACATATGCAGGAATAGTAGGTGGTTCGTTCCGCTGTGGCGACCTCTAAAATAAAAAGTTGAAGGAAAATGAATGAATGATTAAAAAATAATTAAATAATGCTGACATTATGTGACTCTTGATATACATGTTAGATAATTAAATTTGTTTATTAAGATATTTAAATTTAGAAAGTCATTATCAAGCACACAATTGATCATATGGGGGTCTTTAAACTAATGTCCAATAAAAATGCTGAATGTTATAAATAAAAAAATAACAAAAAAATAAACAAACAAACAAACAGACAGAAACAAGCAAATAAATAAATAAAATTAATAAATGAATGAATAAATAAATAAACAGACAGACAGACAGACATAATCAAATACATAAATAAACAAACAAACAGACAGACAGACAGACAGACAGAAACAAACAAACAAATAAATAAATAAAATGAATAAATGAATGAATAAATAAATAAATAAACAAACAGACAGACAGCCAGACAGACAGGCAGAAACAAACAAACAAATAAAATAAATAAATAAATAAACAGAAATAAACAAATAAACAAAAAATAAATAAATGAATAAATGGACAGACAGTTGGACGGACATGGATGAATAAATGAATGAATGAATGAATGAATGAATGAATGAATGAATGAATGAAT
>CAIGQZ010032693.1:2535175-2545984 GCA_903798205.1 Danio tinwini
CACTGAATCAACATGTAAATAAAATTAAAGGTTTGATTCAATTTGCTTACTCCTTGCCTGAATTGAATCAATCACTGAATGAACATCTGGCTGACTGACAACATCAGTTCATTTTAATGAATCAAAGTCAGTATAGCACAAATAAGACGTTTGAGTCAAAGGTTTGTTTCAATTTGTCGAATTCTTGCCTGAACTAATCATACACTGAATCAAAATCTAAATAAGTTAAAAGTTTGATTCAATTTGTGAATTCTTGCCTCATTTGAATCAACATGTAAATAAGTTACAAGTTTGATTCAATTTGCAGAATACTTGCATGAATTGAATCAATCACTGAATCGACATCAGACTGACAACATCAGCTCTTTTTAATGAATCAAAATCAGTAAAACACGATTAAGAAATTGTTAAAGATATGATTCAATTCGCCGCTGTCACCACTGGCTTGCATGGTTTGGGATCAGTAGAGCTGCGCATCGATGGATTTGCTCTTCAGTGTTTGGACTCTCAGTAGTGATTATTAAACCACACTGAACTGAGCTAAACTGAACTGAACTTAAACACTGAAAACTGAACTGACACCGTTTCAATTTACTATAATCTTCTATGTGAAGCTGCTTTGACACAATCTACATTGTAAAAGCGCTATAGAAATAAAGGTGAATTGAAATTAGGTTTGATTCAAATTGAATCAATCACTGAATCCACATCTAAATAAGTTAAAGATTTGATTTAATTTGCAAAATCCTTGCCTGAATTAAATCAATCACTGAATCAACATCTATTCTGTATAGCACGATTCATGAACAAATGAGTCTCATGAGTTATTTTTTTTTATTTACACTTCATCTAGTGCAGTAAGACCTTTTTTAAAGGTTATTTTTAATTAATTTTCCAGAAAGATTCCTTACTGTTTGCGGAATTCTTAACTGAATTAAATCAATCACCGATGTTACTGAATCAATGTCTGACTCACTCACTGAGCAGCGAGCTCTTATTAATAATAAAATGAATGTCCTCGAGTAGTGAAGGAAACTGTAAAAAACACAGTTCTGTAGTAAACACTGACTCAGCACTTATGCTCTCCACTTCCATGAAAAAAAAAAAAATCACAATTGTAGGCTATTTATTTTCTTAACTCTGCAAGGTCATGAACATGCTCCGAGAACTCTTGACACAACATTAAAAATGATATAAAAGTTGTTTTAAAAAGGTTTATATAGCTGCAATGTATATTTTAAAAAGCTCAGCTGATAAACACAGTCCAGATAACAGAAAGCTATTCTAAACACATGATGTTTTAAATAGAAATAATGTCATTTTCACTTTTCAGAATATGGATGGAAGTATTTAAAATTATTTTTGTTGTGGGTATTAGTACAGTTTTACTAATAAAATAACTAAGGCACTAGTTATCTACTAACAAACAAACAACCCAGGCTCATTCTGATTACATACCCCTACATACATTTGTGGAGAGCCAAAATACGCCAAGTTTTTTGCAGTTTTTGTTTTCGTGAATCCACCAGAGGTCACTGTGTACGCTATTTCAGATCTCAAATTTCTCTTGTGCCTGCTGTTCTCGTGTAAATCCACCAGAGGCCGCTGTTGACTGACTGACTGACCAACCGACCCATACCCCCACCCAACCCCTTCCCTAAACCCAACTGAAAATGTTTTCAAAAGCAATCCAGAAAAAAAAAAAGCCCTCGCGGCAGCCTGATTTTTACCACGTAGCCCTATACACATTTCTGGAGATAGCAAATTATGCAACCAGAAGTACGTATGGCTGCATCTCGTCTTTAAAATTAACACTACGTGGCAGTATGATGCCATTCCTTTTCATGCTAGCAGCTGACTGCTTACTTCCATTAGGACGGCTTTCCTGCTGTTACCAGTGGTGTAAAGTAACTAATTACAAATACTCAAATTACAGTAATTGAGTAGTTTTTCTGAGGAATTGTAATTTACTGAGTTGTTTTAAAAATGTGTATTTTTTACTTTTCCTTGAGTACATTTATATTGCAGTATCTGTAGTTTTACTCCACTACTTTTTCTTTCAGCCTGCAGTAACTACTTTATTTTTCTTGTCCATGGGGATTAGAAAAGTCAGTCCTGAGATTCCTGTCCAATCAAATCACACACACTGTAGAAGGTAAATCGCATCATAATGAATTACCTCAAGACGTGTGCACTTTATAATTGCAGCAAACTGTTTGGAAGCATTAAAAGTGTCCATGAAGATGTTCAAAATCTTTACAAGCATTGACTAAGAGACTGTTCAGTGAATGTCACTGATGAGAAGATGACGAATGTTTACTGTACGATGACCAAAATGGCTTAAACACCCAGCAGGCACAGGATGTCAACATGAGGTCCGATTGACATTGAACCCTAACATCATGAGGACTTCGCATTTTGTTTGGAAAAGAAAATCCGGTTGACATCAGAACTCAACGTCAGGCCAACATCAATATCCAATGTCCAACCTAAAACCAACCAAATATCAACGTCTAATGATGTTACAGCTTGACATTGTGTGAATGTTACCCCTATGACATCTATCAGATGTTGGATTCTCGTTGCCGTACCGGATGAATAAATGTCAGTATTTGACGCCAATAAGACGCTGGTTTAAGATTTAAGGTCACTTTCTAACAACCTAAAATCAACCAGATATCAACGTCATTTGCTGTCATTATTGGACATTAAAATAACATTGTCCTTAGCTGCTGACTTGACAATTAATTTTGGCCACCTGACATTACAACCTAAATCTAACCTAATATTAATGTCTCATGATGTTGTGCACCTTCTGGGCAATAATTAAATGCACTACAGAATGTTACGTTTACACACACATGCACAAATTACATGTAAACACATCAGCTTTTGACAGCATAATACTCACTACTTACTACTCTTGAGTTCTTTTAAAAGGAGATTTTACTCATATTTTGAGTATTTACAGCAGACACTTTTACTCTACTTGCACTACATTTTAGGCAAGTAATGGTACTTTTACTTGACTATGATTTTTCAGTACTCTTTCCACCACTGGCTGTTACCAGTTTGTTCAGTGGGTCGCAGATTTGAGACGCAGAGCAGAGTTGTCCACGATGATGGGGTTTGAGATCCGTTTCAGAAAGCAGCTGAGACAAAAACAAAAGCCAAACAGTATGAGAATGTGGTAAAATCTGAAAATGTGGTAAAAATCAGGCTGCCGTGAAAATTTTCTTTTCTTTTGCTTTTGAAAACACTGTCAGTTGAGTTAAAGGGTCATGAAACCCCCCTTCTTTCAGTTCAAGATTATTTAAAGCATTAAAAAAATAAATTAAAAATGTAAAAAAAAAAAAATGCTCTATGATGGGCGTGGAGCTCTGCGAGCAGAGGGAGGAGTGGGCGTGGCAGGCAGAGGAGGGGGAAAAGAGGGGAGCGAACAACAAGCGAGACACAAACCATGAGAAGACTCATGATTTTTGGTTTACAAAGTTAAATTGCAAAGAAATAAACAGTAATTAAGTCATTTAAAGTCCTGCTGCATATGCTATTTGTAATTTCATATACACATAACATCAATTTGTTATACCATTATAAAGATAATCATGTTTATATAAACACTATAAATGAGGACAACTTCTATCTGAATCCCAGAGTCTGTATGCAGCGCAGCAGGTGCCTTGCACTATCTATTCCAACCATTAGCTCTCCGGTAATCTAAACGATTTTAAACACAGGCGAACACAGCAGCACGGATATAGGCGATGTGTCTGAATTGTAACAAACTCAACTGATAAAAGACAAAGTCCGCCATTCTCCAATTCTCGTGCAGCTCGGGAAAAATGCTTGCTACACACAAACAGCTTTGCTGTATCGGCCCTGACAGCATCACAGGAAAAAAAAACATGCAACAAACCCTGTGGATTATGAAAACAAACACATAAGACCCTTCATGAATGGTTAAATACTGTGTGCCATGCGCGGATGCGGTCTCACAGCTTGGCAGGTCTGCCTTGTCTTCGGAAAGCACGTGCTCTCATGAATAATTAAGAAGGTCTTCTCATAGGATAAGAAAACTCTGCTATGAATAATAATGAGAAACTGATGCATCATCACTGGACAGACAGATCGGTGCTATGTCATCGATTTTTAACCCGGCGCAAAAATTATGTTAAACTTGGAAGATGAAATTAGCTGACAAAAGCTCAAAATGATCCAGTTTTGGCCACAATTAAAGCTGACAGGTGCTAACATCGTCTTAACTGATGCTCAACACACACAAATCTGTTAAAATCTCAAAAAAAGTACAACAGGGTGTCTTGAACCTTTAGGGGAAGGGGTGGATCAGCAGTCGGTCAGTCAGTCAGTCAGTCAACAGCGGCCTCTGGTGGATTTATGCAAGAACAGCAGGCACGAATGGCAACTTGCGTGAGAAATTTGAGATCTGAAAAAGGCATACACAGTGGCCTCTGGTGGATTCAAGAAAACTAAAACTGCAAGAACAACAACAACAAAAAAAAAAAACATACCTCTTGGGATGTATTTGGTGTACTCCAGAAATCGACAGTGCATCCGGAAATTATTCATACTTTCCGTGCTTCACTTTTTCCACATTTTGTTGTTTCAGCCTTATTCCAAAATGGATTAAATTAATTAATTTCCTCTAAATTCTACACACAATACTCCATAATGACAATGTGACAAAAGAGTTTTTGAAATTGTTGCAAATTTATATTTAAAAAAAAAACCTGAAAAATCACATGTACATACAGTTGAAGTCATAATTATTAGCCACCCTGAATTATTAGCCCTGTTTATTTTCCCCCTAATTTCTGTTTAACAGAGATGATTTTTTTCCCAACACATTTCAAATCATAATAGTTTTAATAACTCATCTCTAATAACTGATTTATTTTATCTTTGACATGATGACAGTAAATAATATTTGACTAGATATTTTTCAAGACACTTCTATACAGCTTAAAGTGACATTTAAAGGCTTACCTAGGTTAGTTAGGTTAACTAGGCAGGTTAGGGTAATTAGGCAAGGTATTGTATAACGATGGTTTGTTCTTTGTAAACTATGGAAAAAATATAGCTTAAAGGGCTAATATATTTTACCTTAAAAATAAAAATTTACAAACTACTTTAATTCTAGCCGAAATAAAACAAATAAGACTTTCTCCAGAAGAAAAAAAATATTATCAGACATACTGTAAAATGCCCTTGCTCTGCTAAACATCATTTGGGAAAAATTTAAAGAACAAAAAAATTCAAAGGCGGGGCTAATAATTCTGACTTTAACTAAGTATTCACAGCCTTTACCGTGAAGCTCTAAACTGAGCTCAGGTACATTCTGTTTCCACTGAATATTCTGGAGATGTTTCAGCAGTTTAATTGGAGTTCACCTGTGGTAAACTCAGTTGATTGGACATGATTTGAAAAGGCATACACTTGTCTATATAAGGTCCCAGGGTTGACAGTGCTTGTCAAAGCACAAACCAAGCATGAAGATTTTTTGAAGATATTGCCTGTAGACCTAGAAGGTTACAGAAACATTTCTGATGCTCTGAAAGTTCCAATGAGCACAGTGGCCTCCATCATCCGTAAGTGGAAGTTGTTTGGAACCACCAGGACTCTTCCTAGAGCTGGCCGGCCATCTAAGCTGAGTGATCGGGCGAGAAGGGTCTTAGTCAGGGAGGTGATCAATAACCCGATGGTCACTAAATCTGAGCTCCAGCGTTCTTCTCTGGAGAGAGGATAACCTTACAGAAGGACAACCATCTGTGCAGCAATCCGCCAATCAGGCCTGTATGGTAGAGTGGCCAGACGGAAGTCACTCCCCGTCTGGAATTTGCCAAAAGGCTTCTGAAGAACTCTCAGACCATAAGAAACTAAATTCTCTGGTCTGATGAGACTAAAATTGAACTCTTTGGAGTGAATGCCAAGCGTTAGATTTGGAGGAAACCAGGCACCGCTCATCACCAGGCTAATACCATCCCTACAGTGAAGCATGGTGGTGGCAGCATCATGCTGTGGGGATGTTTTTCAGCAGCAGGAACTGGAAGACTAGTCAGGATAGAGGGAAAGATTAATGCAGCAATGTACAGAGACATCCTGAATATAAACCTGCTTCAGAGTGCTCTTGGCCTCAGACTGGGGCAACGGTTTGTCTTCCAGCAGGACAATGACCCAAAGCACACCGCCAAAACATCAATGGAGTGGCTTTACAACAACTCGGTGAATGTCCTTGAGTGGCCCAGCCAGAGCCCAGACCTAAATCCTATTGAACATCTCTGGAAAGATCAGAAAATGGCTGTACACACCGCTTCCCAACCAACCTGATAGAGCTTGAGAGGTACTGCAATGAGGAAAGGGCAAAAATTCCCAAAAACAGGTGTGCCAAGCTTGTGGCATCATATTCAAAAAGACTTGAGGCTGTAATTGCTGCCAAAGGTGCATCAACAAAGTATTGAGCAAAGGCTGTAAATACTTATGTACATGTGATTGTTCAGGTTTTTAAATTTTTATTAAATTTGCAACAATTAACAATTTCAAAAACTCTTTTTTTCCACATTGTCATTATGGGGTATTGTGTGTAGAATTTAGAGGAAATAAATAAATTTAATCCATTTTGGAATAAGGCTGTAACATAAAAAAATGTGAAAAAAGTGAAGCGCTATCAATACTTTCCCGATGCACCGTATACATGGCTACATTTTCAGAATGAGCCTGGGTTGTAATGATTTGTTAATAGCATTAATTGTACATTCAAATAAAGTGTGACCCAAACAAACAATCATTACTCATGGCTTTACTTACTGGCATAAAAATCAATCATTCTCACCCATTCAGTGTATTTTGCCGATTCCCAAAATATACCTGTGCAGCATACTATAATGGTTTATGGTCCAGGGTCACATTTAATAACACTGAATCCCATTCATTAATATGGAACAGATTAAACATGCGATATTGAATATTATTTGCACATAACTGGCGCATTTTTAAAGGATGAAATGCCAGTGTCCCACAAGTATGCACACGCATGAGCAGCACGCAGCCAATCAAAATGAATCTGTCAAACGAGTATGATAGATGCTCATGGGAGTGTAATGCGCCGCAAGAATGATGACCGAAGTGAAATTTACATATGAAAAAGAGTTCAATCGGAGGTCTTCCTCGCACATTACAGTAATTTCCGTTTGACTGAGTGTATGATTAGATTTTTTTGCTTATGAGGAATAGACAATTTGAGCGGTTAGGTCGAGTATGCTGACAAATAACTCCGGGTTAAACAGAGTTAAAAGATTTTTTTAATCGCACTGTAAAGATATCACCGTATGACATTTGTAAATGTCATCAACACTTTTGCACTCTTCATCAAATATGAAGATAATTTGGTGCAGATGTGCGTGTGCGCGAGCGTGTGAGGAGCAGCAGGCAGTCGGTTAGAGACTCAGAAAATGTCATGAAGGGTTGATAGTGGCTGCGTTGAGTATAAAGGAGCTGTGAAGCGAAAAGACACATTACTGTGACATTAAAGAGGTCTGGGATGTGCTCATAAATCAACGCGAGACGTGCCGAGGCACCGCGGATGATGTGCTTTGTGTGAGAGGGCTAAATGTGTCTTGAGCTGTTGAAAAAAGGCCTTTTTTTGTTGCGATCGTTGGTTAAGAAGACTCTGGCCTGAGATGACTTTGCACCTCCGGCTGCCATATCAATCACGCAATCATGAGACATGTTAAGTGATAACCAAAATTCACATGTGCGACGAGCCGTGCATGAAGGGCTCATTCATTTATACATGAAATAGGGCCGTCGCTTTCATTAGATTGAGCGCTTTTTATGTTCACTGACATTAAACTGACCCTCCTATTAGACTGGGTGAATTTTCAAGGGGTCTGTCATGTGGACAGATGGTTTTATTTTTGCTTGAAGGTGCACAACACCTAAAGTTCAAGTGCTGTAAAGTTTCCAGGCCATTTTCTGAATGGCGCTTTTTGGAAAGTTCATGCAGCATATTTAATTCAGTGTCAAATAATGAAAGTTGTCAGTTTAAACCAATTAACAAAATAATTTAATACAATAAAAAATGCTAAAAAATTATTATATTAATAAAGTAAATGCTAACAACATGCTAATGCATACTGGAAACATGTAACCAACATGCTAATTCATACTGGAAACAAGCTAAAAACATGCTAAACCATACTGTTAATTTGTTAACAACATGCTAATGTTGGAACATGCAAATATGATAATTTATACTAATAACATGCTAACAACATGCTTACACATACTGGTAACATGTTGACAACATGCTAATTCATACTGAAACATGCAAACATGCATATTCATACTGGAAACATGTAACAAACATGATAATCCATACTGGAACATGCTAACAACATGCTAATTTATACTGGTAATGCTAGCAACATGTTAATCAATACTGAAAACACGTAACTAACATGCTAATTCATACATGAAACATGTAACAAACATGCTATCCCATACTGGAACATGCTAACAACATGGTAATTCACCCAGGAAGATGTAAACATGCTAATCCATACTGGAAACATGTTACCAAGCTAATTCATAGTAACATGCAAATATGCTAATACATACTGGAAACATGTAACACACATGCTAACCCATATAGGAACATGCTAACAACATGGTAATTCACCCTGGAAGATGTAAACATGCTGATTCATACTGGACACATGCTAACAACATGCTAATTTATACTGGTAACATGCAAGCAACCTGCTAATCCATACTGAAAACACATAACCAACATGCTAATTCATCCTGGACAATGCGAATATGCTAATTCATACTGGAAACATGTTAACATCATGCTAATTCATACTGGAAACATGTTACCAAGCTAATTCATACTAACATGCAAATATGCTAATACATACTGGAAACATGATACAAACATGCTAATCCATACTGAAAACACATAACCAACATGTTAATTCTTACTGGAACATGCAAACATGCTAATTCATACTGGAGACATGTTAACATCATGCCAATCCATACTGGAAACATGTTGACAACATGTTAATTCATACTGGAACATGCGCATATGCTAATACATACTGGAAACATGATACAAACATGCTAATCCATACTGGAAACATGTAACCAACATGCTAATTCATACTGGAACATGCATACATGCTAATTCATACTGGTAACATGCTAACAACATGATAATTCATACTGGTAACATGTTGACAACATGCTAATTCATACTGGAACATGCAAACATGCTAATTCATACTGGAACATGCAAACATGATAAATCATACTGGAAACATGCTAACAGCATACTAATCCATACTGAAAACATGTAACAACATGCTAATTCATACTGGAACATGCAAACATGCTAATTCATACTGGAACATGCAAACATGCTAATTCATTCTGGAACATGCAAACATGCTAAATCATACTGGAAACATGCTAACAGCATACTAATCCATACTGAAAACA
This sequence comes from Danio tinwini, assembly GCA_903798205.1. NCBI lineage: Eukaryota > Metazoa > Chordata > Actinopteri > Cypriniformes > Danionidae > Danio > Danio tinwini. Next base: position 2,544,695 of record CAIGQZ010032693.1, read on the forward strand.
TGTAACAACATGCTAATTCATACTGAAAACATGTTAACAACATGCTAATTCATACTGGAACATGCAAACATGCTAATTCATACTGGAACATGCAAACATGCTAAATCATACCGGAAACATGCTAACAGCATACTAATCCATACTGAAAACATGTAACAACATGCTAATTCATACTGGAACATGCAAACATGCTAATTCATACTGGTAACATGCTAACAACATGATGATTCATACTGGTAACATGTTGACAACATGCTAATTCATACTGGAACATGCAAACATGCTAAATCATACTGGAAACATGGTAACAACATACTAATCTGTACTGGAAACATGCTAAAAACATGCTAATTAATACTGGACCATGCAAATATGCTAATTTATACTGGAAACTTGTAACCAACATGCTAATTCATACTGGAACATGCATACATGTTATTTCATACTGGAAACATGCTAACAGCATGTTAATCCACACTGGAAACATGCTAACTACATGCTATCTTATGCCAAGTTCAGACTGCATGATTTTAACCCCAATTTTGACTCGCCGACAGGTTTTGAGAAACGCTGACAAATACCTGAAATCATAGGCAAATCGGTGCTCGTTTACGTGAGTGACAATCACACAGTGTAAACTACCAAAGACGAGATCTGAGAGAATCGCAGATGAGTCGTCGATGCCTGTGAGATATTTGGCGTGCTAAATATCTGGAGCTGTTGGCGAGTCAAATCATGCAGAGTGAATTGAGTTTTGACTAAAAATAACATCGACGGGAGGCTGGATCCATACAATCCAAACATGCTAAGAGCATGTTAATCCATACTGGAATCAATTCATGATATGCAAATATGCTAATACATACTGGAAAAATGCTAACAGCATGTTAATTCATACCTGTAACATGCTAACAACATACTAATTCATACAGGAAACATGCTAACAACATGCTTATTCATACAGGAAACATGCTAACAACATGCTAATTCATACTGAAAACATGCTAACAACATGCTAATTCATACTGGAAACATGCTAACAACACGCTAATTCATACAGGAACATACAAATATGGTAATTTATACTGGTAGAATGCTAACAACATATTAGTTCATACCGAAAACACGCTAACAACATGCTAATGTATACTGGAACGTGAATTTGGCAATTCATACTGAAAAAATGCTAACAGCTTGCTGATTCATATTGGAACATGCTAATAAAACATAATTCATGTCATGCATCTATCTATCTATCTATCTATCTATCTATCTATCTATCTATCTATC
>CAIGQZ010032693.1:2562764-2579326 GCA_903798205.1 Danio tinwini
TATATATATAATAAAATAGATACATAAACCTAAAAAAAATAAAATAAATAAATTACAGAATTACCCCAAAACAGCATCCTGATGTCCTGCACCTGAAATGAACTAGAGCGAATGCTTAAAGTCAGTTGCGCTGAACTTCTAGTGAATCAGCATTGAAAATAACTGATGGACTTTCTCTTTCTGCTCTTTTCCCCCCTGAAATACTCCCTAGAGGTGGTCATATTTTATGAAGCGTGAGGGCTGATTGAAAAAGACATGTAGACCGGTGTCTGCCGGAGTGAAATCTTCATCCGCTCGTCTGCTGATTTCACTCATTGTGTCTGAATGGAGCACCTGCTGCTGCTAGATTCCTTAGAGATGCTCACAACACATGAACATGTCTCTATACGACACACGTGTGTGGAGAGAAATGGCCAATTCACTCACATTTACTTCATTACTGACCATTGGGAGGCCTGAATGGAAGCAGGTGGCTGGATTCATGATTACATGTTTGGATTTACACGCACTGATGAATCATTCACAACACCACGGATATTAAAGTTAAACCAGAAGCTGAAACCATTTTTTTCCATATTGTGACGCAGTTCCCAGAGAAACTAAATGTTAAATGAGAAAACAGTGGGCGTGGCTTGTTTTTTCTACTGTGAGCTGATTGGATGTAGTAAAGTAGGCATTTCATTCAGAAAGATCGAGAAAATAGTTCATTACAATCTAACAAGACACCTCCTCCTCACTATTTCTGTTTGTTGTCATAGCGACTGACAGCTGGAGGGGTGTGGTTAAGTATGTTAGCCACGCCCAATACCTCAGACAAACGTAATATGAGAACTGAACTGAAAACAAACAGGAAGTGCATTTTCACATTTTAATAAAGGTTAAAAGGGCAAACTATTTTTTGTCTTAATGACATGCACAGATGAATTGTTCACCACAAAACTAGCTCACAAAATCAATACGGCTAGTTTTGACTACATTTGTAATTTAAAACTTGACAAAATCAGAATAGAATATTTTTTGGGGGTGGCTTTTATTATGAATATGTAGGTTATCTATTAGACAGTGTGATCTAAAAGTATAGTGCAAAAATTGCATTTAGAACATACACTCACCGGCCACTTTATTAGGTACACCTGTCCAACTGCTCCTTACCGCCAATTTCTAAACAGCCAATCACATGGCAGCAACTCAATCCATTTAGGCATCATGGATGTGCAGCTGAAAAATCTGCAGCAACTGCTATCATGTCAATATGGTCCAAAATATTTCCAGTCCATTGTTGTTGACCTATGCCACGAAGGATTAAAGCAATTCTGAAGGCAAAAGGGGTCCAACACGGTACTAGTAAGGTGTACCTAATAAAGTGGCCGGTGAATGTGTGTGTATTCCGAACACTGCCAATGTTTTTAATGACACACATTATTGATCACTCGGCACTCGTTCATGTTCTTGTTAGATGTTCTGTCCAGTTAAAGGCTTTCTAAGAAAATTAATTAATTAATTTCTTTGAAAAAAGAAAAAAATTATATATATATATATATACACACACACAGTTGCAATCAGAATTATTGAAACCCCTTTGATTTTTTTTTTTCTTTTTTAAATATTTCCCAAATGATGTTTAACAGAGCAAGGAAATTTTCACAGTATGTCTGATAATATTTTTTTTCTTCTGGAGAAAGTCTTATTTGTTTTATTTTGGCTAGAATAAAAGCAGTTTTTAATTTTTAAAACCCATTTTAAGGTCAAAATTATTAGCCTCTTAAAGCTATTTATGTTTTCCATAGTCTACACAGAACAAACCATCATTATACAATAACTTGCCTAATTACCCTAACCTGCCTAGTTAACCTAATTAACCTAGTTAAGCCTTTAAACGTCACTTTAAGCTGTATAGAAGTGTCTTGAAAAATATCTAGTCAAATATTATTTACTGTCATCATGGCAAAGATAAAATAAATCAGTTATTAGAGATGAGTTATTAAAACTATTGTTTAGAAATGTGTTGAAAAAATCTGCTCTCCGTTAAAAATAATTAATTTATTAATATAATAAAAAATTATAAAAACATGTTTATTTTTTTAAGTATTAATAATTGTATTAACTTGTATTAATATGAATAAAACAATAAACATAACAATAAAATAAAACATTATACTAGTAAATAACAAAATTACTACATATTTATTTTAAATTAAAATAAAAACAAAGATGTTAAAATATTAGGTTATTTTATTCAGTAAAAAATACATATACATATATACACACATATATATAGGGGTGGAGGGAGATTGCGGACAAAATTGTAGAGCGGGGCACAATGGGGGTTTGTGTGAGGAGGGGGATCGGTATAATGAGGTACTGGATCAGATTTCAGAGGTGCCGGTATTTGAAAGACTCTCTAGTGTAATGTCTAAAGTGATGACAAAACAGGTGATTCTGAACTGCATGAAATGCCATCAGTCTACAGAGATATCACCAAGTATTTCTCTGTTGCAAACTGGAGATCCAATATTATTATGGTATAAATACAACACTACAACATACAAGAGAGATTGACTTAGAAAGTCATTTACCTGTTTAATAATGATTTGATCAGCTATAGTTTGAAATTATGCTGGATTTCTCTTAGGGCCTATTACGCTGTCTCTGTCGCCATCTTGTGGATGGACATTGTCAACCTTCTTTGCTCAAAGACAGGCTAATTCAGAATGCAGATAGAACCTTTAATTCCAAGGTGACGATTTGTTAAACTGTAGAGTGTCCTCAGCTTGTTGCTGTATGTGGGCGGAGTAATACACAAGGGTGAAGGGTGAAGCATACCTGCCAACATTTGTCTCTGAAAATCCGGGGAGTGGGAGGGGGCGGGGGTTGAGTAGACTGACCGGAAGGGGTGTCTGGTTTGTCGGCGATCCGGGGGTGTTACGCCCCATTTACAGGGCAGGGGCATCAGCTTCAATGCTTCCCATTCACTTTGAATGGGTGACGACAGGCGTTGCCGAACTGCATTGTGGATCCATCGGCGCCGCTTTAGTGGCGTTAATCGCTGCAGAAGTTGGGACTTTCTCAACTTTTCAAGTACCGACGGAAGCGCCAGCTAATCAAATCGCTGTATGCAAACACACCAGCTCAGACAGTAGCTGATTGCTGACTAATTTCATTGGCTGACGCTGCTATGACAATCAGGTCAGCCCCAACTTCAGACACGCCCTCTGTCAAGCGTTGACGCTGAAGTCCTGTGTGAATGGGGTGTTACAGATTGTACCAATCACCTGAGAACCGGGGGAAGGGGTTGAAATTCCAGAAATTTTCCAAGAGAAATGACAAACCGGGAGGTAGGTGTGAAATACGGGAGACTCCCGGGAAAAACGGGAGTGTTGGCAGGTATGGGGTGAAGAGAAGTGTCGAGTGCTGTTACTGGCAGAATATCACACGGCTATCATCTATCTTATATCATACATTTCCAATTCCAATTCCAAACCCTGGAGAAAGTCTTATTTGTTTTTTTTTTTGGCTATGATACAAGCAGTTTTATAAAAAAAAAGCATTACCTAATAACCATAACTTGCCTAATTAACCTAGTTAGGCCTTTAAATATAATTTTAATCTGAATACTAGTATCTTGAAAAATATCTAGTAAAATATGATGTACTGTCATCTAGGCAAAGATAAAAGAAATCTATTATTAGAAAAGAGTTATTAAAACTATTATGTTTATAAATGTGTTGGAAAAAAATGTCTTTCCATTAAACAGAAATTGGGGAAACAATATAGAGGGGGGCTTATAATTCTGACTTCAGCTGTATACAGACTTTCAAGCATCTGTATGCAACAATAGTCAAACAGACCAGAAGTTCATTCAAACAAGCAGTATTTTTATACAGGGGTCTGAACCCTTCACAGCCCTCCTTCAGTACAGCAGCACTTCACTCAGTTTTAAGCAGAGAATTAGCCGCTGGTTCACTTTCTCTTCCTCACTCACAGCTCAGGACTCATTAGCCAGTCTCAGGCAGTGGCTGGCCTGAGTGTTAAAAATGATTTATTTTTGTAATAAATACTCTGTCTCTCTCCGTCCTCCTGCGTGTTTATGCATTCCCCTGATGTAGCCAGGCTAGAACACTTTTACTAAGGTGACTTTGATTCCAGGGGGTTGTTAATGTTTTAACACTCTTATGTGGCTCTACTCGCTTTCCTTTCCTATTACAGGCCTTTATAACACTCTTAATGTGCCTTTTCTGTGCATCTGTTTTCATACAATGCAGATGAGATGTGTGGTCCGGGTCACAGCACCAATTTTACAGCCAATGGTTAATTTATTTCTGACAATATTATGAAATCCCCAATTTCAGCATACACCCATCTTGCAAAAAAAAAAAAAAAAAAAAAAAAGTAAAGGCAATATTGACTTTGATTTCAGGGGATTGTACATGTTTAAATTATTATTATGGCAAAATCATTGAAAATTTGTTTTTAACCAGATTAACAACTTCTTAAGCTTCAAGAGATGTTCAATTTGCTTTGAGACCACATCACAGCACAGAGAGCGCTCTTATAAAGATAATCAATGATATCCGCCTAAATACAGATTCAGGCAAACTAACAGTGCTGGTTTTGCTTGATCTCAGTGCTGCATTTGACACTATCGATCACAGCATACTTCTGGATAGGCTTGAAAACTGGGTTGGGCTGTCCGACATGGTAATCAAATGGCTTAAATCTTACCTTGAAGGGAGAGGTTACTACGTCAGTATAGGTGACCATAGGTCGAGGTGGACACCCATGACATGTGGAGTCCCACAAGGCTCGATTCTGGCACCTCTCCTGTTTAACCTTTTTATGCTCCCTCTGAGCTAAATAATGAGAATGAACCAAATCTCCTACCACAGCTATGCTGATGACACTCAGATCTACTCAGCCTTACTGCCTAATGACCTCTGCCAATGCATTGATGAAATGTGCCAAAACTTTCTTTTTTTGTAAATGCATTTGGAAACAGAGATGAGGTTCTCAAGGTGAATGCGTACCTTGGCTCTAAAGGTCAAACAACAAAAAATAAGGTCAAGAATCTTGGTGTGACTTTGGAGTCAGATCTGAGTTTCAATAGTCATGTTAAAGCAGTTAGTAAATCATCATATTATCATCTCAAAAACATTGCAAGAATCAGATGCTTTGTTTCCAGTGAAGACTTAGAGAAACTTGTTCATGCTTTTATCAGCAGCAGGGTGGATTACTGTAATGGACTCCTCACGGGCCTTCCCAAAAAAAAAAACAGTCAGACAGTTGCAGCTCATCCAGAACGCTGCTGCCAAGATTCTGACCAGAAGCAGAAAATCAGAGCACATCACACCTGTCCTCTGGTCTTTACACTGGCTCCCAGTTACAATCAGAATAGCTTTTAAAGTATTATTGTTTATAGATCACTAAATGGCCTAGGACCTCAATGCATTACAGATATGCTGACTGAATACAAACCTAATAGATCGCTCAGATCTTTAGGATAATAGAAATTCCAAGAGTTCAGTCAAAGCAGAGTGAATCAGCCTTCAGCTACAGCACCCCTCATTGCTGGAATCAGCTCCGGAAATGATAAGATGTGCTCCAACATTAGACACATTCAAATCAAGACTGAAAACACATCTGTTTAGCTGTGCCTTTACTGAATGAGCACTATGCTACGTCCGACAGATCGCACTATTGTGTCTTTCTTTTTTTCATTCTTTTTAACACATTTTAAACAGTTTGTAATCAGTCTTTTTTATTCTTGTTTATGTAAAGCACTTTAAATAGCCACTGTGTATGAAATGTGCTATATAAATAAACTTGCCTTGCTTATCATGTGGCTCTACTTGTTTTCATTTCTTATTACAGGCCTTTATATTGCTTTTAATCTGCCTTTTCTTTGCATCTGTTTTCATACAATGCAGATGAGACTTGTGTCCGGGTCACAGCACCATTCATGGCCAATGCTTAATTGTTTTTCCGAAAGTATTATGAAATCCATGATTTCAGCATAGCTCCATTTCACAAAAAGAGAATAGTAATATTGACTTAGATTCCAGGGGATTGTAAATGATTTAATTATTATATGGCTTACTTGCTTTCGTTTCCTATCCCCTATGGGCCTTTATATCACTCTTAATGTGCCTTTATCTTTGTGGCTGTTTTCATAAAATGCAGATGTGATGCACGGTCTGGGTCACAGCACCATTTTTAATCGCCATTGGTTAATTTTGTTTCTGAAAGTATCATGGATTCCCTCATTTCAGCATAGGTCAATTTTTACAGAAAAAGGCCAATATTGACTTAGATTCCAGGGGATTGTAAATGTTTTACTATTATGTGGCTCTACTTCTTTTGTTTCCTGTTACAGGCCTTTATATCACTCTTAATGTGCCTTTTCTTTGTGACTGTTTTCATACAGTGCAGATGAGACCTTCGGTCCGGGTCATGGCACCATTTTTATGGCCAATCAATAATTCGGTTCTAACAGTGACATGAAATCCCTAATTTCAACATAGGTCAGTTTTACAATGAGAATAATAAAGATATTAGTGACTTCAAATCCAGTTGGTTGTAAATGTTTTAACTCATATTTGACTACTTGCTTTCATTTCCTATTATAGACTATTATATTATTAATAATTAATAATAAATAATTTCTGTGTGTCTATTTTTAAACAACACAAATGAGATGTGTGGTCCGGGTCACGGCACCATTTTATGGTCAATGGTTAATTCTGTTTCCAAACGTATTACGAAATCCCTAATTTCAACATAGGTCCATTTCACAAAAAGAGAAAAAAAGGCAATCATGACTTTCACTTCAGGGGATTGTAAAGGTTTTAATTATTGCACAGCTATAGACCATTTTATTACCCTTAATGTGTCTTTTCTTTGTGACTGTTTTCAAAGAATGCAGATGAGACATGCATTCTGGGTTACAGCACCATTTTTATAGCCAGTGGTTAACTCCGTGTTCAAAAGTATTACGAAATCCCTAATTTCAGCATAGGACCATTTTACAAAAAGTGAAAAACAAAAGGCAATACTGAGTTACATTCCAGGAGGTTGTAAATATTATTATTATTATTATCTGACTCTACTTGCTTTTGTTTACTGTTACAGGCCTTTAATTTGCTCTTAATGTGCCTTTTCTGTGCATCTGTTTACATACAATGCAGATGAGACGTACGGTCTGAGTCATGGCACCATTTTTATGCCCAATTATTAATTATGTTCTAACAGTGATATGAAAATCCCTAATTTCAGCACAATGAGAATAATAAAATACATTAGTAACTTCACATCCAGTTGGTTGTAAATGTTTTAACTCGTATTTGCCTACTTGCTTTCATTTCCTATTATAGATCATTATATCATTAATAATGTGCCTTTTCTGTGTGTCTGTTTTCATACAACACTGATGAGATGTGTGATCCGGTGACAGCACCATTTGAAGGCTAATGGTTAATTCTGTTTTTGTAAGAACTTTGAAATCCCTGATTTCGGCATAGCTCAGTTTTACAAATGAATAAATAAATAAATACATAAATAAATAAAAGGCAATGTTGATTTTGATTCCAAGTGGTTGTAAATGTTGTAATGCTTATGTGGCTCTACTTCATTTCATTTCACATTACAGACCTTTCTATCACGCTTAATGTGCCTTTTTTTGTCTGGCAGTTTACAATGCATATGAGATGTGTGGTCCGGGTCACGGCACAATTTTTATGGCCTAATTTTTGGATTATTTCTGTTCCTGAAAAACTATGAAATCGCAAAACTCAGTTTTAGAAAAAATAAATAAAAAAAAAGGAAAAAATAAATAAAAGGCAAGATTGACTTTGATTCCAAGGGGCCCTTATGTGGCTCTACTTGCTTTTGTTTCCTATTACGGACCTTTATATCGCACCCAATGTGCCTTTTCTGTGGGTCTTTTTTCATACAATGGTTAATTGGGTTTTTTAAAGTGCTTTGAAATCCCTAATTTCAGCATAGGTCAGTTTTACAAAAAGTAAAAAATAACAGGCAATAGAGAGAGAGAATAAAATGATGCTCTGTGATCCAGTCAGTTTATTTTGCTGTAATGGATTTAAGGGTATCTCTACCAAATGCTCACTGCAATTCACAAATGCATTCAACAAAGCGCTTAACTATATTATACACATTTGTATGCTCATAAAAACAAAAGCACACAGGATATTTCATTTTAGCAATTTAATCCACAAATAATTATCATCATTTTGTTTGCAATTGTTCTTTGTATCAAAATAAATCTTAAACTTTAATGTCAAAACGAGTTAGTACTAAACCATTTTGACTGACAAATAAATGGATATTTTTATCCTGGAATGGGGCATTAATGTAACACCTGCCTTCTAATGAAGTTTTTTCAAACTAACAAATCAAAACACATTAATATTATGAGGAAAACCTCTAAAGGCAAACAGGTTTTATAGAAAAAAGAAAGAAGGAACTTTTAGCAACCTAGTGTGTTTTTTTTTTCTTTCTCTAGCTGTTTATTTGTCTCTCAGGGTTGCTGCTTTGCAGCGAGTATTAAATAGCTTTTAGTGAAACCCATAATTTGTAACTTCAAAGCTATGGATGCTAGATTTTGCCAGCACTTTGAAAGCTATATGGCCTTCATAGTGTATTAGTTAAATATTCTTTACTCAATCCGATTAAATTCTAATAGAAAAAAATGACTTGTAAAGAGAGACACTGCATGCATTTCAGCTTGGCCGCACCAACCCATGCTAACTGTTTACGTCTCGCTTTGCCCTTTCACAATCTATTTTGCTGTCTAACATTGCAGTGATCGCGCCTGTAGGGAAAACACTGCTTGTACTGACCTCTCTACCTTTGGCCAAGGAGCCGTGAGATTAAAACATCACCATCGTGAACAGCCTCGCTTGCTCAACTTACTGCCCAAGACATGGCAGAATTATAAATTCAGGTTATCCCTCAGAATTAAGTAGATAAGGGTCTGTGTCCAGAGCTTATCCTTAATTTATGCAGATATTCTCAGAATCCCACTTTAAGAGCTGGATTTGGCTCCAAAGTAGTCCAATTAGATGGTCTACTCGGCCTCATCATACTTATAATTCAAATTGTTTGGCTGAGTGAGGTTTATGCAATACAGGTAATGATGAGCGGGAGAATCTATCAGCTTTCGCCAATTGAGAGTGTTTAATATTTATGACGAGTCAAGATGTCTTTTCCAGCTGAATACAAATGCTTTTCTGAGTGTGCAAATCAGCAGAAAATTCTCAATTTCTGCCCCTAAACTGTTTTTGTCATTCATGTCTACTTCTCTCCTCTAGCAAGACCATTATGTAAACTAGATTGAAAAACAACATCAACACCATCACAAAAAAAAAAAACGAAGATATGAATCCACACTTCACTGGGCTAAATCGTATATTTTTAGATGAACGTTGTACGAGTTGGGAAAGAAATACGTGATTGACATGAATGCCCTTTGCTTTTCGGCAACCCTTGAGTGCTTTGCGGTTTGTTTTTTGTTCGCTCTTTTATAAATGAACTTTCTCACCTTGTCTGGCAAAAAAATCAGAGTGTGTTTATGTGTCGTCTGTCCGTCCTTCTGGTGGTCTCTGTTCAGGCTTGTAAAAAAAGGACAACCCGTCGGAAAGAATGATTTGATTGCCTGTCGGCGTGAAATAAAAACATATACATTGAGAAACATGGACGCGACATCCAATCAGACGCCTGTAAATTGTCCCTCGGATCAAAGGGAGAACGACACATGAAGCACATCAACAATTCACCAGGCTTGGATAATAAAAATAAAAATAGTCACAACCATGTCCAATCACGGAGAGAAAAAAACATACTTTCTGTATTTATAGCGCCCCCTTTTGGCAGAATTTAATGACATTTGGTGTGTCTCTTTGAAATATATTTTTGTTAATACACACCAAGTTTCATGATGATTGGACTTGGAGTTCAGAAGAAACGGGCCAATTACTTAGAGGACACGGCCAAAATATTCATTGGTTTTCCTCAAATTCTTTTGATGATACGAGGCACAGTTTGTGGCCTATATCTACCAGGACTGCTAACTGTGTTAGTTCGTTTGAAATGGAAATTATATCCTGGAATGAGGCATGCTGAGACACCTGAAAATCACTTTTCTGAGTGTTGATGTTGTTGTTAAATGTCCAAACCAAAACACTCAGCGGAAGAGCGTCATGCTTCATATATTGTATTGAACTAATGACAGAAGCTTCAGTAAACTCGTTCTCTCAGCTGTGAAATTACAGCTGTGCTTTACCAGACCCATATAATCAATACAATTACAGTGAGGGACGGACGAGATGAGGTAATAAAGAAATTTAGAGGAGAACACAAAGATGTGTATACTGATAAACCTTGTCTATATGGGTTACCTAATGTTGCTAAACAAACAAATGAATAAGTGAATGAATGATTTGTTGGCCTCTTTATAAAGAATTGCTTGTATATCTCATTTGTAAATGTTTTTTAATGAATTATTTAGTAAACTTACCTTCATAAAAATTAACAAGTTTTACTACAAATAAAACAAATAATAAGTAAGATTATTGTAGTTATTATTGAATAAAATAAATCATTTATATCACTAGAACCTGTGACGTTTTGTGACCTTTTTATGAATAATTGCTTGAATATCTCAATTGTACACAAAATTGTTTTCTTAAATTATGATGTAAACCTACATTTATTACAATGAACCATGGTTTTACTACAAAATAAACATGGTTGTCCTTTTAATGAAAAAAAATATTTTTACATGATGTTTTATTTGTAAGTAGAATTTATTTTATTAATAAAAAAAAAAATGTAGTAACGTTACCTTTACAAGAATTAACCATGGCTTTACTACAAAAAAAAAAAAAATATATATATATATATTTATACTGTAGTTATAAACTGATAAAATAAACCCTGTTTGTAATACTAGAACTAGAACTACTGTTTATAAAAAAAATGTTATACTCTGTATTTAAAGTTTATTAAAATATGAATGACGAGAATATGGTTTGCTCTACAAATATATGTTTTTATTATGGCAAGAATAAAAGCAAATTACTAAAATATAATGATGTTTTATCTGTCCTCTTTTTATGCTAAAAAGGCAATAATGGTCCGACATTCCTGACCATTATCACCAATAAAGATTAGAAAAACAGGCCATCAGTATATTGTAAACTGATTCTTTTCCAGTTATCAAAGTAATAATTTGTAGTTATATTTTGTAATATTTATTTGCTATAATTTGTAAATATAGTTTTTGTAAATATAGTGCTCTGGTTTCCCCCACAGTCCAAACACATATGCTATAGGTGAATTAAGTCAACTAAATTGGCCGTAGTGTATGTGTGTGTGTGAAAGTCAGAGTGTATGGGTGTTTCCCAGTACTGGGTTGCAGCTGGAAAGACATCCGCTGCGTAAAACATATGCTGGAATAGTTAATGATAAATAAGGGACAAAGCTGAATGAAATTTAATGAATGAATGAATAACTGGTTATGCCTACATGCTTATAATACTCATAACAACAGTGGTTATAGAAATAATAATCAATGTGCCAAAAAAGTCTCTTTATTCATCAGGGGTCGCCCACATCTAACTATCAAGCACCAGTAGAGTTTATGCATTCGAGTAAAACATATACAAATAAAATGGACCAGGAGCTTTTTAAAATGAATGACGGTGAATGAAATTCAAACCGGTGAGCCTTCTGACAAAAGAAGTGCCCTTCTGAATCAAATCAGCACCATGCACTACTGGATCTTTCACTTACTTCGAAGACACTACTGACTACGCTTATGTGGACATCTGTAATCTAGTTATTTGCCTTAATAGACAATAATATAATGAAGGTGTTTACGTGAAGTGCTTTCATGTAAGAGTTTCCTGTAATTTTGGGTGAATTTAAATGCAGTTTGGCAGCTTCACATTCACTCATAAAAATTTTAATTCATGCCCCCGTGACAAACTGGCATATTAGACACAAATAAGGAGTAATGACTGGTGAGAGTGTTATGGAATTTAATAACACACGCCAAATGGAAAGAAAAAACTTCTGCATTTTGCGATGTGCGTGTGTGCAGTCCTTTACTTACAGCCGCGTTTGTGGATCTTGTCGGAAAATATGGCAAAAAGTCCTACATGACGGTAATAGTTTGATTGCAGTGTTTACTTCAATAATGCCACTAATATCTGCATACTCCACGTCTTAATTGCATTTCTGTTTAGTTCAGTTATGACTTTAGTCAGATTAAGGTCATCAAAAATCGCTGTTTGGAGCTTATGTAGGCCTACAGTTCAAAGTTCATGTTTAACTGAATAAACAGTAAGTAAACACAAGTACATCTTATTGAACATCATTTATTTTCATCACCAACTATCACAGTAGAACAGTTTATCAAGTAGTTTGTGATGCATTTTGGAAACAGGAGATAGAGCTTAGGGCTTGAGAAACCCGTTCTCAAAGACTTACTTTTAGTCATTATTTGGGTAGCACAAATATTCTGAATGCCTTTGCAAAAATTCAAATGAGCCATTTTAATCTAGATTAATCTAGATAAAAAATGATTTCCAAGATTAAAGTGAGATTAATCTAGATTTAAAAAATATCTATGGCCACCTAAAATTAAAATACATATAAATAGAGCATTTATTATATATTGGAAATAAGATGGCTTTCATAATCCATGTTTTGGAGGCATTTACAGTATATCACACACTGCTACAAACACAAACTAGGTATTTTATAAGTGCATTTATTTATTTTACACCCTAAAAGTGCCCACAATTAAAATAAAAATAACAATAGTCCATATACTGTGTGACTGTTTGTCTCCGGAAAACAACTTAACAGCACCAAACCCACAATGCCAGCAAATGCTTCATGACTGATTCAATAGAAGCGAGAGTAAGTCCATCATAATCAATATCCCTCATTCACTCTCATGCCCTCCCCTGACTCCGATTTCATCCACTCGCACAAATATATGAATCTTGCATCTCGCATTTCAATATCTTCCACCCCTAACCCTCGTGCACAGATGTATGGCAAAATATGGATGAGATGAGGTCGTGCGCAGCGGGGAACATGCCGAAACATGCATCCAAATCCTCATTTATGAAACATGTCCTAGATATGGAGTCGGGAAAATAAATCAACACTTGCACGGAAGTGATTGTTCTTTTAATGCAATTCTGGGCATGAAATGTCTAAAAAGGGAACTCAGAAGAGCCATTTCTGAAAGACTCACATTTGTTGTTAAAGATATCCTGCTTCAAATAAACTCAAAAATCAAGAGATGGGAAAGTAGTACAAATGCAAATCCCCACACCAAGTTTGAAGTCTCTGCCCTCAGCAAAGGTTTATTGATACTGCATGGTCATGAAAGGCAGGGGAATAAACCAGAGTAGAGGAGAAATAGTAGTCATGGATAAATACTGTCAACATCTGATACAGCCGAGTTCAGACTGCAGGATTTTCAAAGTAGTCGTGTCATGGATGTTTTCACCCTGCATGACTATCTGAGGTAGCTTTCAATCTGTGCTGTGTTTACATTGCAAGATGGATCGGCGACAGGGGGTTTCACACTGCATGACTTTACAATAAAAAGAATCGCTGACAACTTTGTCCAAACTACGTCTCACAACCAAACATGGAAACAACGCAAGGTCACGTAGTATATCTTTTGCTAATATCTAAATAATGAGAAAGAAGCCTTTATGCCAAGTTCAGACTGCATGATTTTAGCCCTGATTTTGACTTGCCGACAGGTTTTGAGAAATTGGCAACAAATGCCTGAAATCACAGGCAAATCGGTGCTCATTCACGTGAGTGACAATCACACAGTATGAACTATCAAGGACACGATATGACAGAATCACAGATGAGTCGCTGATGCCCGTGAGATATTTGGCATGCTAAATATCTGGAGCTGTCGCCGATTCAAATCATGTTGTGTCAAATGTGTCCTGATTGAAAATAACATCTGCGATCACCTACAGCCAATGAGAGAGCAGCATCAACTACTACTGGTACCTGCAGGCCAGCGTGAGGTTGGAGGAGAAGTTAAAAGTGCTCATTTTCAGTTTATTTGGACCCAAGAAATGGAGGAAAAACTAGTGTAAATTTGGCAGGAGCACTGTGTCTGTTTGACCTGTCATCTGATCAATATTACAATCTGGTCAAGACCAGATACCCATACTATAGTGGACGCTTCTCTCTGATTGGCTGTAGGTAATCGCCAATGTTATTTTTAATCAGAACACATTTCACACGACACGATTCTCTTAGATCGTGCCTTTGATAGTTCATACTGTATGATTGTTACTCGTATGAACGAGCACAGATTTGTCTGTGATTTTGGCCATTTGTCGACGATTCCTCAAAACCAGTCAGCGAGTCAAAATCGGGGCTAAAATCCTGCAGTCTGAACTCTGCATTAAAGACACATTTCTAAACATAATAGTCTTAATAATTCATTTCTTATCACTGATTTATTTTTTTCTTTTCCATAATGACAGCACATAATATTTAATATAAGTGCACGTGTATGGTCTGACGCAGCCTTCACGCAGTCGCATACCCCTCACCATGGCTGTCACTGCACGGAGAAGTATAAATGCACAGCAACATGCAATGCATGCGCCGTGGGTCATACCGATCAGTCAACGCTGAAGTAAACCAGCCTTTTGCCAGCACTCACTTCTGAACAGCCTTCACGCAGTCACATACCCCTCACCATGGCCGTTACTGCACGCAGAAGTATAAATGCACAGCAACACGCAATGCATGCCCCATGAGTCATGCCGATCACTCAAAGCTGAAGTAAACCAACCCTCATCCAGCACTCACTTCTGGACGCAGCCTTTACGCAGTCACATACCCCTTGCCATGGCCGTTACTGCATGCAGAAGTATAATATAGGCCAGCACTCACTTCTGGGCATTTACCCTAACTTTGACATCTGCATAAGCATAAACAGAGAACAGTGATCACACACCAAAACTGTAGAGACAGCAGGATGAACAAGAACCGGAACCGCGTCTTTTTTTAAAAGAAAATGAGTGGCAAAACCGGATTTCACCATTTCCAGATGCGAAAAGCTCTCGGGTAAAAATGTTCCTTACAAACATATTTTGTCGCATGTTAGCAGACCACTGTAATCCACACAGTCCAGCTGCGCTCTCATCGTGGGGAAATGAAAATAAAATCTTTGTTGCGGCACATTTAAAACCGCAACACTGACAACCCATGTCTCCAAACTATTTTTCTTCTTCTAATTGTTTTAATTACGGTTGGCAACACAACGTGGCGTCTTCAAAGCTATCATGCATATTAATGAAGCTGCACCTCAATCACAATAGAGCATTCTGAATGGTTTGAACCAAGTCTTTCTCATGAATTAATGCTGAAAACTCAAACACATGAGTTGTCTGTCATTCAGATTTCAAGCTGGAATTTACACAATGATCGCTGTGACGCAGCTTCAAAATTTCTTTTCAAATAGGAAGAACAAATTAGCTTGAAATAACGCAACAACAACCAATTTTCACTTTTTAGTGAAATATATGTCCTAATAGTGTTTTTAGCAGCGTGGAACATATATATGACTGTCAACATCTCGAAAAATGTGTTTTGGTGTTTCGTGACCTTTTAAATAGAAACAGTTCTCGACTCCAGTGAGCTACAAACATTTGGTATCATTGAAAAGAAGACACTTTGAGCTTCACTATGCTCCATCTAGAAAGTTTCATGCAAGAAAATACAAAAAAAAGGAAAATTGTACTGTGTTCGATATTTGCTTTTCAATATACAAACACATGAGATCAGTCATGTAATAGAAAATACACTCACCGGCCACTTTATTAGGTACACCTCTCCGACTGCTTCTAATCAGCCAATCACATGGCAGCAACTGAATGCATTTAGGCATGTAGACATGGTCAAGACGATCTGCTGCAATATAAAATGAACAATGACAATTCTCGAACATTAATTATATTATCGACGTTAACACTGGACATCATGAATAGACGATAATAGAATGCTCATTTTGGCTTGATTTATCACATTAACAGTCTCTCAATAACGACTCAATAAAGGGTTACCTTTCACAGATCTCTTTTGTATGCTATTCATTACGAGCCCTGGTCTTTAATCCACAAAACCACAACACAATAAATAAATCAAACCAAGTAAGAGCACCTTTGTCTTCCTTAATCAATATCTAATAATGTTAATAATACAGTTAATGACAGAAAGCGATGTTATAAGCGATATTGGTGATGTACAGACCCACCAACAGGAGACACTTCCTTTTTCTCCTCCTGTTTGGTTGCTTTATTACTTGTTGCTTATTTTCTGAGTGGCAGGAATCTTCTCTTTCAGTCTCCCTCAGCTCACGGCAAACTCAAACAATAAAACTCACAACGGTGTGTGTTTGTGGATCTGCTGAGGGTGAACCAATGACCTGGCAAAGTAGAAGTGTGTGTGTGTGTGTGTGTGTGTGTGTGTGTGTGTGTGTGTGTGTG
>CAIGQZ010032693.1:2579336-2594073 GCA_903798205.1 Danio tinwini
GTGTGTGTGTGTGTGTGTGTGTGTGTGTGTGTGTGTGTGTGTGTGTGAGAGAGAGACAGATACATATCAAAGTTAATGAAAACCGTACACACCTGCAGAGCTCCTTCTGCTTACCTGTGCTGAATCAGAGCTCGGTGCTGGGACCCATGAGGTTTTATTGGTTTATGAGTGTGAGCTGTCCGTCAAGGCTTTGGCAGATACTGTACTGAAGAAATGATGGAAATAAACAGTTTGGTGCTGCCTAATTTCACAGTGTTTCCAAATCTGAATGGGACTGAATCTCAGCGCCTGCTTGCTCACAATACACACATCCATAGCCTGACATCAATGGCAAAACTATACAGAGGAAAATATTAAATTATTCAAAATAGTGAAAACTTAAGAAGAAGAAACTGGACTTTTCAACAAATAAAACATTCATGAATGTCATTTAAAACAAAGAATTCAAATCGTAAATATATTTCATGGCTAACACTTTAGTAACAGTTCACACTATTAACTGGGTTATTACCTGCTTATTATTAAGATATTATTCAACATCCTAACTACTACCTTAATAACTACAAATAAGCCACTAATTAAGAATTTATTGAGCTAAAAGCCTGAGTTAATGGTTTGTTTATAGCGTGAAATATACATTAAAATACAGTCTGACCATTTTATGATATAATATTGATATATAAGGCGACGCAGTGGCGCAGTAGGTAGTGCTGTCGCCTCACAGCAAGAAGGTCGCTGGTTCGAGCCTCGGCTGAGTCAGTTGGCATTTCTGTGTGGAGTTTGCATGTTCTCCCTGCGTTTGTGTGGGTTTCCTCCGGGTGCTCCGGTTTCCCCCACAGTCCCCACAGGTAGGCTAAATTGTTCGTAGTGTACGAGTGTGAATGAGTGTGTGTGGATGTTTCCCAGAGATGGGTTGCGGCTGGAAGGGCATCCGCTGCGTTAAAATATGCTGGATAAGTTGGCGGTTCATTCCGCTGTGGCGACCCCGGATTAATAAAGGGACTAAGCCGCAAAGTAACTGAATGAATAAATTGCATAACATAAATGCACAATTGTGAGAAAAAAGTCTAAATTCTGAGAAATAAACACAGTTCCTGGTTATAAAGCCAGTTCTAAACTTGAAATTGCAAGTTATTTAGCCAATGTTGTGAGATATAAACTTCTGAACAGAATTTGGAAAAAATTAAATCAAAATGCAATATAAGGTCAGTATTCTGTGATAAAAAAGTTGCAAATCTGAGTTATAAAGCCAGAATTCAGTGAAATAGTTGCAATTGTGTGATATAAGGCCAGAATTATGTGAAATAAAGTCACAATTCCAAGCTATAAATCCAGAATTCTGAGAAATAAAATCACAAAATCAAGTTATAAAGCCAGATTTCTGAGATAAAAAAGTCGCCATTTTGAGTTATAAAGCCAGAATTCTGAAAAACAAAGTCGCAAATGCGTGAAATAAAGTCAGAATTTGGAGATAATAAGTTGTAAAACTGAGCTATAAATGCAGAATTCTGAAAAAGTCACAAATTCAAGTTATAAAGTCAAAATTTGGAAAAATGAAATTTAAATTGCATGTTATAAAGCCAGAATTCTGAGTTATAAAGCCAGAATTCTGAGTTATAAAGCCAGAATTCTGAGTTATAAAGCCAGAATTCTGCAAAAAAGTCACAATTGTGTGATATAAAGCTAGAATTCTGTGAGTTACAATTCCAAGCTATAAATCCAGAAATATGAGAAATAAAGCCACAATTGCATGAAATAAAGTCAGAATTCAGAAATAAAGTCACTAATCTGAGTTATAAAGCCAGAATTCTGAGAAATAATTGCAATTGCATGATATGAACTCACAATTTTGAGAAAGTCAAAATTATGAAATAAAAAAAAAGTTTTTGCTAATTATTTCAAAATTGCGTGATATAAACGTACAATTCTGACTTTTGTAAGAATTGACGTAAACTCAAAATTGCGAGTTAAGTCAATATTGTGAGATATAATCTCACAATTCTGAGAAATAAAGTTGCAATTCGGAGATATAAAGCCAGCCTTCTGAGAAATAGTCGCAATTGTGTGATAAAGTAAGAATTCTGCTGTAAAAAGTCACAAATCCAGGTTACAAAGCCAGAATTCTGCAATTTCAAGTTATAAAGCCAGAATTCAGAGCAATAACATAAAAATTGCATGATATAAAGTCAGAAATCTGTGATTGAGAAGTTGCAAATCTGAAAATCAGCACCGGATTGTGCTATAAATCCACAATTCTGAGAAATAAAGATGCAAATATGAGTTATAAAGCCAGAATACTGTGAAATAGTCACAATTGCGTGATATAAACTCACATATGTGAATAAAAAGTCTGAATTCTGAAATAGAGTTATTGCTACTTATTTTAGAATCTCACAATTCTGACTTTTTTTAAAATTGTGATTAAGTCAATATTGTGAGATATAAGCTCACAATTCTTAGAAATAAAATCACAATTTTGAGAAACAGTTGCAATTGCATGACATAAAGCCATAATTCTTAGATAAAAAGTCACAAATCCAACTTATTAAGCCTGAATTCTGAGAAACAAAAATGCAAATCAGACTTAAAAAGTCAGAATTTTGAGAAATAATAAAAATTTCAAGACATAAAGCTAGAACTCTGAGAAATAAAATCAAAATTGCATGATATAAAGTCTGAATTCTGAGATAAAAAGTTACAATTTCAAGATATAAAGCCAAAATTGTGAGAAATAAAATTGCAACTTTGAGTTACAAAGCTGGAATTCTGAGAAATAGTCACCATTTCAAGTCATAAAGCCAGAACTTTGAGAAATAATTTCTAAATTGCATGATACAAAGTCTGAATTCTGTGATTAAAAAGTTGCAAACCTGAGTTATAAAGCCAGAATTCTGAGAAATAGTCAAAATTTCAAGTTATAAAGCCTGAAACCAGAGAAATACAATCAAAATTGCCTGATATAAAGTCAGAATTCTGAGATAAAAAGTCACAATTTCAAGTTATAAAGCCTGAATTGTGAAAAATAAAATCACAAATCTGAGTTACAAAGCCAGAATTCTGAGAAATAGTCGCAATGTGTGATATAATGCCAGAATTCTGAGAAAGTCCCAATTTCTAGTTATATAGCCAAAACTCTGAGAAATAAAATCAAAATAGCATGATATAAAGTCAGAATTCTGTGATAAAAAAGTCGCAAATCTGAGTTTTAAAGCCTGAATTGTGAGAAAGTCACAATTGCAAGCTATAAATCCAGAATTCTGAGAAATAAAATTGCAAAACTGAGTTATAAAATGAGAATTCTAAGAAATAAAAATGCAAATATGAGTTACAAAACCAGAATTTTAAGTAAGTCACAATTGTGTGATATAGTCAAAATTCTGAGATAAAAATTTACCATTTTGAGTTATAAAGCCTGAATTTTGAGAAATAAAATGGCAATACTGAGTTACAAAGTCAGAATTCTGAGACATAAAGTCACAATTGCGTGCATATAAAGTCAGAGTTTTGAGAAATAGTCACAATTTCAAGGTTTAAATCTAGAACTGTAAGAAATAAAGTTGCAAATCTGAGTTACAAAGCCAGAATTCAGAGAAATAGTTGAAATTTCATGATATAAACTGACAATTGTGAGAAGAAAAGTCAGAATTCTGAGTTAAAAATTCATAATTACAGCATACATGTGAATCAAAATGAGTGCACTACCACAAATGTTTGGATAGCTAAGGTAGTTTTTTGGGTTGTCTTGAGTTTGTTTGGTGTAGAACCATAGATTCTGCATGCATTACCCAATAAGCTACTGGCTGATGCTAATCACCCACAGCATCCACTAATCCAGCGGACACACTTTAAGATCAGTACAGACGCTGTTAGCTCAGACTGGATAATGAGCGGCAGAATTCACCACTTTGATGTCTTTAGTGACGCGTTTCTCACACACATCTCACATTAATGGCTGGCGTCTCAGAGGGGAAGCTGATAACAGGTGCAGAAATAGACCTGAACACACGTCTCCACTGAGCACAAGAAATCTTGAGCTTCCATCATCAGTGTTTTTCCTATAGCATAGGTGAGCAGGTTCACTATAGCTGTGTTTCCATCCAAAAATGTGTATTAGGCTTATGCACAAATGGCGAATAAAGCATTCTTTCCATCCAAGAAGTCTTGGCTGCATTCACACTGCATGGTTCAAGTCAGGCCCGGATTAAGAATTCAGAGGCCCCTGGGCACAATGATTTGTAGGGCCCCCCTACAAGGACGCACCCCTATAGAATTAAAAAAATAAGATTAATACAATATATTTTTAAAAAAGTTAATCTATAATATTTTGCCCACATTTTTTTAATAAATGACATAGTACATATATTTATGGTCAACAAAGATTTACCTGATTTTCAAAGCATTTAAAGCACACTTTGATAAAAAAAAATACTAATATAACTAGTGGAAATTAATGGTTTTAATAAACTTGTTCAAGTTCACTGAAACAGTAGTAAAAATGTATATTTAAGGGTATTTTAATGTATAACTTCTACAAACTTATATTGCATATGATTTAGATATAACACCTCTCCAATCCAGTTCTATGAATCTGAGTCTTCCATAATACACACACTGATTAATGATTCCTGCTGTCTCCCTCATGATGAAGACGAGTAGGCAAAAAGCACTTGATTATAAAGCTGAAAGTATCCGAAATCACACACACACTATACCAGTTCTCTCCTGTGTCTCTCCTCTTCAGGGGCTTTTTCTGTCTCTCTGTCTCTCTTTCTCCATGAGGTCGGAGAATATGGGTGAAGCAGGGCGACTAACATTGTAAATACAGATTAATTAGATTAAGATGTCGCTAACATTTAACACCAGGTGGAAAATAACAGTTTATAGAATATTTATTATTTTTATTATTCTTATTAAATACTGTGTGACTCATTTTATATGTTTTATTTAATTTATTTAAATTTTTAAACAGAAACATTTCCTTTCTATTGAAAATAAATGTATATCCAATCTGATATGTAAAGGGGGAAAAAAGAAGAATGTGTTCATTAGACGCTGGATTCGAACCGCGTTCATGATCGGTCGCCTCAAAACATGTTGCCATGCTCTTTATGAGCTACGCCACACCCACCTGCTGTCCACTGCGCTCTTAAGTTATGTTGTCTCTGTTGATCAAACGGCGCTGGCGGGAAGCACTCTACTAGCTTATTTCTTAAGCTATAGCTATAGCTTAGCCTAAATAGACACTGCAAAATCAGCATCCACCCCCTCGCAGGGGCCCCAAGTGCGCAGGGGCCCCTGGGCCTGTGCCCATAATGCCCATTGGTTAAACCGGCCCTGGTTCAAGTTGCCCAATTCTGATTTTTATTTCTCCTGTGAGGCACAGATTAGAGGCCCATGTACATGTAAGCAGGAAGAAAATCCAACCCAGGGTCTTTATTGAAACTTACCCCTATATACATTACTGGAGATCACAAAATACACCCCATGAGCTAAGTTTTTTGCAGTTTTTGTTTTCGCAAATCCAGGCCGCTGTGTGCTCTTTTTCAGATCTCAAATTTCTCTTGCAAGTGCCGTTCGCGCCTGCTGTTCTCATGTAAATCCATCATAAACCGCTGTCTGTCGACTAACTGACTAACAGACCGACCGATAACCCCACCGACAGTGTTTTCAAAAGCACTCCAGAAAAAGAAAACCTGATGTTTGCCATGTTTTCAGATTTTACCACATTCTCACCCTGTTATTTACTAGTTTATTTTATTGTTTGCCTTTTGTTTTTGTCTTACCTGCTTTCTGGAACCGTTCTTCGCCGGACTCAAACCCTTTTGCCGCGGTAAACTCCTCTCTGCTTCAGTGGTAAAGCAGTCCATACAGGGCTAAGTGGTCAGCTGGTAGCGCAAAAAGGAACGGCGCCATACCGCCCCTTAGCATTCATTTTTAAGACGAAATGCAGCCATACGTAGCTCTGGCTACATAATTCGCGCTCTCCAGAAATGTATAAGGGTGTACGTATTCACAATGAGCCTGTGTTGCAAAAATCAGGCCTCGGACCTGCGTTTGCAGGAATCAGTCTTGAACCACATGATTAACCATGTGGATGGATGATAACAGACTTCTTAGCCTACCAGTAGGCGCAGAAGGCCCCTACTGGCCCATATCTATCAGCTGATAACCAATGCTCATGCCCAATCAATCAATCAAAAGTGATAACATTCGAATCGGGTGATAATTATTGTTTCAAAGCAGCTTTACAAAAGGTGCACATTATTGTATTACAATCAAATTCAGAAAAGTTAAGGTTATTAGTCACCATAACTTTAGTTACTAATTGAAAAATAAATACAAAAGTAAGAACAAGAATTAAAAACAGCTACACTCTGCATCAGTTAGGGTTAAAGGAATTGCTGCCAAATATATAACAAGCCAGAAACATTAATCACTGCAATAAAGACCCAATCATCAACTCTTGAGTATTTGCTTACTTGAATCCAATCAGTGATTTTTTTCTTCTTCGCTTTTTATGCCAGGCAGAGTTATTTACTCAAATGCACTCGATCCAAAAGAACTGACAGATGCATTTCCATGCTCATCAGCCGAGCTACAGGAACACATTAGGTATTATTCGAACTAAATTACGTCTTAGCTTAAAAGTCGATGGTGTCAATTAATTCATGGGCAGAGAGTACATCGCTGCAAAATCCAATCACCTGTTTGATTTTGAGGCCTGCTTTGGTTCCCATGGAGGTATTGATTGTCTGCCAAAGTTCTTAGAGAAGGCTCTCTCAAATTGAAAACTTATAAATCTGAGGGCTGAAAATTAAAAGCGACAGGACATTTTGACCCGGCTGGAGCATGATTAAATTGAGTAGCCACTTTATTAAGAAAGGGAACGTTAAATAAGAAGAGTAAAGCACCACTGACCAAAGCAGACGGGACATTTTGACCTCTCTTTTGGGCATTAAAGCCTTGTAGTCATATCTTGCGTCGTCTGGCCCTTTTGATGTCCAGGATATGATTCATGTAGTTCAGTGAAAGCAATTCAGAATAACTTGTGCAAGTGCATGTCAAGTGATATGTAATTAGACTATTTTAGTTCTAATCCAGGGCTATAACCCTGATCTTCATCCAAAGTACATTCAATGGTTTTACATCAGCAAAGAAAACAGTCCTATTAGTTATACTTGTTTACACAAACCTACCGTGGACCCTATCATATACCCGGTGCAATAAGGCGCAAGACGTGTTTGCCGTGATGAGTTGTTGTTTACAGACCAGCGCAACTGTAATTTTCATGTTTTTTGCCACGTTGTTAAAACATAATGTTATTATTATTAGCAGTATTGTTTATTATATGCATATTTATATTTGTTTTAATAAAAACAAGCTTAGATTTGTCCACCTGTCAGGTTTTGGAGACGTATGCATCACTATATGGGGCATAAGAACAGGACGTGTGTTTGGATATAAGTTTTTTGACCACACTTCATTTGTTTGCTGGAAATTAGAACTGAATTTAGAAATAGTTTTGAAATTAAATATGTTGGCTAACAGCTGTGTCATCAGTGGAGTGCGTACAACACCGTTTCCTTAACCACGGAAGTAAAAGAGTAAAGTAAAGAGTAAAAGTAAAGTAAAGAGAAAGTTAAATAAAGAGAAAGTAAAGAGGCCAAAAGGAGGAGGCTCAAATTCATCATGGAGCGACGCAACTGACTTTTAAAGGGAATGGGAGATGAGACTCTGGTTGATTTAATGCACGCTATGTTCAAAACACACCCATAACTAATTAAGAGAATAAGCACAACCCTGAAATCCAACCGTAAAACAGCAAAAGTGGATTTGGACATGCACTTCTAGCTTTTGTGCCATGCGCTTTAGACTTTGCGTCTAGATCGTTAAAATAGAGCCCCATGTTTCTATTGTCTAATTAAAGCATAATTGATATGTTCAAATGCTGCATAAATTTGAAATGGTCGTGCTCAACTGAGCCTGATTTCTCTCAGGGTTTTTTTTTTTCTTCACTTTCGTCAATTGGTGAAGTTCCTCATCACTGTTGCCAATGGCTTGCTTGGTTTGACACTTGTGGAGCTGCGCATCGATGGATTTGCTCTTCAGTTTTGGACTTTCAGCAGTGAATATTCAACCACACTGA
This sequence comes from Danio tinwini, assembly GCA_903798205.1. Lineage (NCBI taxonomy): Eukaryota > Metazoa > Chordata > Actinopteri > Cypriniformes > Danionidae > Danio > Danio tinwini. Next base: position 2,587,483 of record CAIGQZ010032693.1, read on the forward strand.
ACTAAACTGAACTTCAACTCTGAAAACTGGACTGACATGGTTTTAATTTATTAGAGCTTCTATGTTAAGCTGCTTTAACACAATCTACATTGTAAAAGCGCTATAGAAATAAACATAAATTGAATATTCATTCATTTGTTTATTTTTCTTCAGTTTAGTCCCTGACTTATCCACCACCAGTCTGCAGCATCCAGTGGTGGAGCCAGAGGGGTGTCCGGATGGACAAAATTGTATTTGCTACTGGCAGTTCCTGATGCTGATTGACTTATTTGTCTAAAGAAGTTTTTGAATTTTGCCGGCAACGCATATTTTCAAATCAATGACGAGCCGAAGACAAGAGCATGGTTTCAAGTAAGACAAATAATAATAATACATCATAACATAATATTTGAAATACACTTTATAGTTTATTATAAGGTTTGTTTGCTGAGGAACGTTTAGCCGCTGCGTAAGTTAATGAGGCACCGACGACATCAGTTAACTTAATGAGAGATGTGGAAATAAAGCAGCGTTTCCATCAGGTTTTCATCCAACAAGTCAAAGAGAACAAAATCGTCACTTCCTGATTAACTGGCGCCGAATATCAACAGTAAATTAGAATTTGCTGCAATAACAGAAGCTGCGTCAATCTTCCTTCATGTAATAAATGATTTGCACCTCAGAAGACAATCCTGACACGCAGTAAACGTGCGGTGGCGTTTGAAGGTGTGAGATATGCGGAGCATAGACGCTCTTGATTCTGGAGGTAATTAATAATATAATAACAGTAATACTAAATTGATTAAGGCATTTTACAATGACCAAAACAACATTTCAGATGTTTTACAGTGTGCTCAGCCTGCTGTTTTGTCTATTCACACACATTTATTTCATTATCACATGATCTCTAATAACAAAATTAAATGACTTTTTAAATTCCATTGTAGTTCATGCACATCTTTTCTTATAGAATAAAAAAGTTTATTTTACTCATGTTTTTTATGCGCGTGTTCAAATTTGATGTGCATCTTGGCGTTTCCATCAACTGTTTTTTATGCGCATATCCAAACTAGGTCAGACTTCAGGTCCACCAGCAAGTCAGAGCATCTACTAGGGCTAGGCAATCACGTTTCAACCAATGTTAGAATTTAAGCTGAGCTTCAGGAATGTTCCACCAAAAAAATCAAATCCTGTCATTACTTATTAACTCACAACAAAGTGAGTAGATGATGAGAAAATTATTATATTTTTGTATTTTGAATTATATGTTGGTAATGAATTAGATTTGGGTTTTCTAAACACTTTCAATGTGTTTGTGTGTGCATTGGTATTTAAGTAAAGTATGTGTGTATGGACCCCCTATAATAGTAGTGGCCACCCCATGGCCACCCTATGTAAAAAATTCTAGCTTCGGCACTGGCAGCATCCACCTGGATGACACAACGGCAGCCATATTCTACCAGACTGCACACCACACACCAGCTGATTGGTGAAGAGGAGACAGAGTGATGAAGCCAATTATGATATGGTTAGGAGGCCATGATGGACTGAGGCCAGTGGGCAAATTTGGCTAGGATGCTGGGGTTAAACCCCTACTCTTTCGTAGGACATCCTGGGACTTTTAATGAGATAGGACCTGAGCAGTATAGAGTCCCCATCACTATACTGGATAATTACAACCTATACAGACTGCAGGTAGAGCGACCCCTGCTGGTCTCACTAAGACCACTTCTGGCAGCAACCTAGCTTGCAATGTAGCTAGCCCATGTGGCCTTCCATCCAGATACTGACCGGGTGCAGCCCTGCTTAGCTTCAGTGGGTGACCATGTGAGAAATGCAGAGAGCTTGTTGCCGGCCATTGTGATGTTGATGAAACAATATATAGAGAACGCCCTTATGAGGACAGATGTCTATACAAACTAAAAACAACACACTGAAGAGCCCAAGTACTTTTAAACTTCTTCCAAATTAATAATAATAATAATAATAATAAATATAATAATAATAATAATAATAATAATAATAATAATAATTGTTCAGCTGAGAGTATCTTGCCGCCTTGGGTAATTAAACCAAATGTGCAAACAGCTTGCTACAGCTTCTTGACATCAACCCAATGAATATATCATATTTGTTAACTACCCAACCTTGAGTTGCACGCATGAGGTCCTACTCTCATTGCTTTTTGAGTCCCTGTTGGTCTCTGTGATTGTAGGATGGTCCAACTCTCTGTGTGTGTCCAGGTCTGGAGAGACACTCGAGCAGAATTAGCCTGGCTGCTGATTCCTGGAAAACCACCAGGAGAAACAACTGGCAGCAAACGCCTTTTCTCTCCTCAAGGTGATGAACATGCCTGGTGGGACCACCTTGAAACGACAAAAACACACACACACATAACCGTTTGAGCAGAGGCCAAGCAGATGACCGCAGTAGGAGCTGGAGAGGGCCAACGGGACGCCAGTGAGATGCATTACCCATCACAAAACAGGGATAAATGATGAGCATCGTCGCCATGCAAATACCTGCCACAGTGAATTTACACCCCAGCGGAGAGAATCCATGTGCCCAATGTCTCAGATGCCAAATCAAACAGCTCACGGTACCAATTTACCTCTCTCTTCAGCTGTTCAGAATGAATCTGGACTCATACGGATGCGATTGAGACTTATACAACAGCGCTCGCAGATTGGTGTACAGGACACGTATGATGATGTAAGCGTGGTGTTTTTTGTGCATGCTGGGAAATGCGGAGCGTAATGCCAATATGCTGTAACCCAGTCTTGCGTAAAGCAATGCAAACAGCCTGCAGCAATAGACTTTACTATGGGGGTCCCGCTCCCCACGTCAAGGATAAAGCGTTGCAGCCGGATAAACATCGCATTGTGTCTGTAGCCTCAGGACTGATGGGAATCTGCTTCTAAATGGAGAAGCGACAAAGACGGAGCAGACGTTAAACATGAGAGCAAATGATTGGCCGCCTCACACGGTGATCCAAAATGTCAACCAAAGCATGTGTGTGTGTGTGATCAGAATGTTGAGCTGGGACAATGATTCTGCATTGATTCAGAATTTTTTGGAATGCATTATGATTCTTTTTTGAATGGGTTATATCCAGTGGTGTAAAGTAACATTATAAATACTCAAATTACTGTAATTGAGTAGTTTTTCTCAGGAATCATAATTTGCTAAGTAGTTTTACAAATGTGTACTTTTACTTACTCTTAAGTACATTTTTAGAGCAGTATCTGTACTTTTACTCCACTACTTTCCTCCAACCTGCATTCACGACTACTCGCATCATACTGATCAACTTCAAGACATGGGCGCTTTATAAATGCAGCAAACCTTTTGGAAGCTTTAAAAATGTCCAAGAAGATGTCCAAAATCTGCACACGCTATGACCCAAAGACTGTTTATAGACTACATGTCACTGATGAGAAAATAAAGGATGTTTACTGTATGATGACTGAAATTACCAAACAGCCTTAAAGGTGCTATATGCAAGTTTTTGACTCTTCTAAAGCATAAAAATACCATAATATGTGTGCATATATTTAAGAAACATCTCAAGTGAACATACCTGTTTAACTGAAAAACAATGCTGAAGTCAGAAATTCTGCTTTGAAAATGTTTTTTTCTGTGCTGGAACGCTGTCTTTGTTTAGGTAAATTTAACCTGCACAATGCCAGTTTAGCCAATTATAAATCAGCACACCGGGTTGCCTTGTTGGAAAACAGCGTATTTCATTCATTCATTCAGAAGGACTCTGAAAGCATGTGTCCATGAGCAAAATGGACAGTATCAGACGTCAAAATGAGATATATTATGAGCGTAAACATCAGGTGAGCAGGTTACATTGTAACCGTGTGTCCTAACAACACGCTTTGTGACGAGATACGCAGTGATGAGCAGTTTGGCCGTTTGCACCAGACGAAACAGGACAGAAATTTAAATACAGCCATTCAGAAGCACAGAATATGCACTCACTCTTGAAACGTTAAGGTTTAAAATCTATTTAATACATGTAACCCTCTTTACATCAGTAAATGTAGATGCTGAATCACTCATGTGTTTAGTTCTAAAGTTCAATTTTAAACGGTTTATTGTATTTTCAAGATCTGAGGTGAACTATCCGCTGCTGCTTTCAGTATATGGCAATAAATGTCATGCAAAATGGTATTCAAACTCACATTGTTAGCATTTAGCATTGAATAAAGCACATGAGGTTTACCTGAGGGGATCACTGTCATAGGTTTCTGTTGTTCAGCTGTGAGAAACAGAAGCCATTTCTATTATATTAATTTGAGGTGTTGGTTAGAACCAAAACTCCTTTTTATATGGAAAATATTCCCTCTATCGTGTGTCGTTGCTTTTATTTAGAACACAGTTTAAACCACTCGCTCCTGTACTCAATCTGGCAACCCGCGTTTGCATTTGTTTTGATCCAGGAGTGCAATACCTAGTTCAACCACTGGGTGTCAAACTTACATACTGCACCTTTAAACAACCACTAAATGAAACAAAGAATGGAATGAAGGGCCAAATGAAGGAACACTGTGAAAATGCAGGGTGCCACACAAATCATTTATGTTGTCCCAACACAAGTTGATTAGGTTAACTTAACACTTTTACCAAATTTATGTGAATTCAACATAAAAAAAAATATTAAGTTGTCCCAATGAAATCTCAAGAATTGTGTAGTTACAGCTCATTTAAAAAAAAAAATTGAATGAAGGTCTGAACAAGGAATGGAAGGAAGGACCAAACTAATAAAGGAAGGAAATACCAAATGAATGAAGGAAGGATTCAAGGAAGGACTGAACAAACTAAAGAAGAAAGGAATGAATGAATAAATGAATGAATGAATGAACAAACAAAGGACCTAATGAAGAAAGGAACAAAAGAATGAATGAATTAATTAATTAATGAGCAAACAAATGAAGAAACAAGTGAATAAAGGAAGGAACAAACAAACAAATGAACGAATGAAGGACAGAACAAACAATGGAAGGAAGGAAGGAACAAACAAACGAATATAGGAATATCAATAAATGCACTACAGAATGTTACGTTTACAAACTGCATGCAAACACATCAACTTTTCACAGTGTAATACTCACTAATTACTACTGTTGAGAACTTTTAAAGGGGCTACTTTTTACCATACCTGTCAACCCTCCTGTTTTTCCCAGGATTCTCTCGTAAATAGACGATGTTTCCTAAACCGATTCTGGACACGCGATGGGTTTTAATAATAATAATAATAATAATAATAATAATAATAATAATAATAAACATGTTGATCTTGGTTTGTTTTTCTTTTAAACACAACTAATTTTGTCTTAAATGAGCATTCACAGTTAGGAAAGCAATCAAATGATTTCATTATTGATCTGTGCATTTTTAAAGCGACACCTCGGATATTAAATGTAATCAAATGAAAAACCTAAATGAGAGATTCATTCACTACTCTTTAATCAGAATGTTTAAATAAGACAGTGAAGAAAAGGTTAATGAGATTTGATAACTTGATTCATTTCTGTATAATAGCTATTAATTTTAATATGCTAAACTTTCATTTATTTGCAGCTTTTTCTAATATAAGCTATTCGTGTTATCCTTTGTAAATAATCATAATAAAACATTTAACTTATTTACAATGAAACAATGGGGGGACGGGGGGGCGGGGGGCGGTATCCTTTATTTTCACATTCTAATCTTGACAGGTATGCTTTTTACTCATAATTTAAGCTAATATTTTCAACAGATACTTTTACTTTCTCTGCATTACTTTTTTGGGCAAGTAATGGTACTTATACTTGAGTATGAATTTTCAGTACTCTTTCCACCACTGGCTATATTTCTTGCACAGTTATCAGGAATATTAGAGTTCAGTAAAATTATAACAAAGATAGAACTAATATTAGAATAAAATATGTATTGTTACATATTTGTTTATATCTGTTTTGCCATCCATCCGTCTATCCGTCCATTATTCTGTCTTTTGTTCCCTCCATCAATTCATATTTTTTTCCATCCATCCATCCATCCATCCATCCATCCATCCATCCATCCATCCATCCATCCATCCATCCATCATTCTGTCATTTGTTCCGCCTGTCCATCCATCCATCCATCCATCTATCATTCTGTCTTTTGTTCCACCTGTCCATCCATCCATCCATCCATCCATCCATCCATCCATACATCCATCCATCCATCCATCCATCTATCATTCTGTCTTTTGTTCCATCCATCAATCCACATGTTTTCCCATACATTCATCTGTTCATCTATCCATTTATCCATCATTCTGTCTTTTGTACATGTTTTTCCGTCCGTCCATCCATCCATCCATCCACCCATCCATCCATCCATCCATCCATCCAGCTATATACATCTGTTTATCCATCCGTCCATCCATTATTCTGTTCTTTGTTCCATCCATCAAATCCATATTTTTTTCCATCCATCCATCCATCTATACATTTATCCATGATTCTGTCTTTTGTTTTATTCATCCATCTATCCGTCCGTCTATCCATCCATCCATCTGTTCATCCGACCGTCTATTCGTCCATCCATCCATCCATCCATCCATCCATCCATTAT
>CAIGQZ010032693.1:2628533-2639355 GCA_903798205.1 Danio tinwini
AGTCAGTTGGTTTGTTTAGTTAATTGGTTGGTTGGTTGGTTAATTAGATGGTTAGTTAATTAGTTGTTAATTCGTAAGTTAGTTAGTTAGTTAGTTAGTTAGTTAGTTAGTTAGTTTTGAACCCTTACGTTCCAGATTTCCAAATAGTTAATACATATATTGGCCAAATATTGTCATATCCTAACAAACCAAACATCAACAAAAAGCTTAATAACTTTCACAAGCAGCATAAATCTGACTAATGAAATTAAACCTTGCCCTTACGACTAACTTGTGGTAAATAATAACTTTAACTATTCTGATTTTGATTGTAATACAATGATATACTTTTTGTAAAGCATCTTTATAGTAATAATTATTTTGAAAAGTGCTATACAAACAAACTTGAATGACTTGAATGGTTTTGTAGTCCAGGGTCACATTTTCAATTTCACACTTTTGTTGATATTTGTAAAAAAAAAAAAATAAATAAAATAAAAAAAAAAAAATAAATATATATATATATATATTAAATATTTATAAATAAATATATATATATATATATATATATATGTGTGAAAATGTGACTATTTCTTGTTTGACATCGCTTAATCACATCTTGTAAATCTAAAATCTCATACAGGGATACTTTGTACTTTTCAACAACAAGTGACATTATGCACTTAAAAAAAAAAGGTGCTTAAATGGATGTCCAAGAAATGAATAGACTAAGAAAGCATGAATGAGGAAGCATATGTGTGTGGGGAAATGGATTTGCGGTCAATGGCCCTGCTCTGATATTCCTGTCAGTAAAGAAGAAGATGCATTTAGACTGATTCTCTAAATCAGTCCACAGACATTTCACAGCAACAATAGCAGGACAGATTGCATTCTGAGGTAAGATTACACAGCCGTCACAATCATCTTCAGATACTGTATAAACACACACACACACACACACACTTCTTAATAATTGATAATTGACTTTACTCAAATTTTGTCATTAGCAAAATTGGGAAAAAGATGCACATGTTGATTGATGATGATGAATGGGATGACGATGATGATAAAGTTCAATTTATAATGTATCTTTTTACATCCAAAGTTTTTGTTTGTTCATTAAAACTGAACAAATGTTATACATAAATATGCAAAAACTATTAATAATTAGAGTTATGAGTTACGAGAGTTAATGATTATTAACGAGTACACTAAAAACCAGGACACACAAAGCCAATGGATGGGCTTCATCAGGCTGTCGGTTAGCGTTGATCCAGTTTTTGTTGTGTTCCACACGATGTCTCTACACGTCACTACATTTCTCAAATATTCATTCATTTCATTTCCTTTGGCTTAGTACCATATTTATCAGGGGTCACCACAGTGCAATAAACCGCCAATTATTCCAGCATATGTTTTACGTAGTGGTTGCCCTTTTAGCCGCAACCCAATACTGGGATTATACTTTCACATTCACACACACACTCATGCACTACAGCTGATTTTCTTTACCCATTCCACCTATAGCGCATGTGTATAGACTGTGGGGGAAACCAGAGCACCCAGAGGAAACCCACGTCAACACGGGGAGAGCATGCAAACTCCACACAGAAATGCCAACTGGCTCAGCCAGGACTCTAACCAGCTGCCTTCTTGCTGTGAGGCGACAGTACTAACCACAGAGCCACTGTGCTGCCCTTTTTCTCAAATTTTTGATAACGTAAATCTAATAAAACTATTAGATTATCTCAGGAGTGAATCCCTCCATGGTGAGTGGCAATTACTGTGATAACTACTAAATGCTGCTTTGTTTACACTTTGTCAGCATTTCATCTTAAATTTACCTTTGTTGATTGAGAAAACAGATACTGCTCCCTGCTGGTGGGAAAACACATGTCATCTCATTTAGGCACAGAACACACACTATCATTTCAGTCGACTGTCATCTGTTTGGTGTGTTCATGAGCAGCTGTTTAGTCCAGACGAGACCAGACGCAAGCCGATAAAACCCACACAGTTGGTTTTTCGCTAGTTGTTTGATGTCAGCTTGGTTTAGAGCAAATTTTCATAATAGGTGAACTGTCCCTTTAAGTCTTAAAATAGTAAATCCTAAAGCACAAAGGTAAATTAATGTGCAGTTCGCTTTATAACTGACCTTCATCTGACTGCTACAGTTTGCCCTTCTCTGACTAGCAGGATAATTAAACTCACTCATGACAATAGCCTGTCATTAGAACTGCCAGGAGATCTTAAATAAAGCCTGATTCTTCCTTGTGTGTGTGTGTGTGTGTGTGTGTGTGTGTGTGTGTGTGTGTGTGTTGGTTTTGGTGGTTTATGTGAAAATAAATTTGCATAATGACATGGGTATGACTTTGGTATTACAACATTGAGGCGGTTTATAAGGACACGCCATGTCCTCATAATTCTTAATGACTATTAATCATACTTAACAAGGTCTTTTGACATTCACAATTTGCCACAGGTTTCTTGTGAACATTGGGTTCAGGGGTAGGGTTAGGCAAGTGGTTCTCAATTCCGGTCCTCGGGCCTCTGTATCTCTCTCTAATTAGACAGACACAAGGATCTGTTCATGGATCTCTCTGTTAACAAGCTGATGATCTGAATCAGGTGTGTTAAGTAAAGGCGACATAAGGTGCATCCCAAATCGCATACTTCAGTTACCCAGATGATGCACTCATTCAACTGTTAAAATGAAGTGTGGAATGATGGACACTTTACACACTCAACAGCCACTGCATTGCTCATGTAGTGGAAGGGGAGGAGCTATCAGGCGCACATGTTGGATTACTTTATTTATTTTGGATTGTGAAAGCAAAATTATCCTATAAGAGTGATTATAGTGCCTCCTGATGATGTATTATTGGGTAAAATCATTTATTCGCTAATTTGGCAACCGTCAAACGTCATCTCGGAAATGGTTTAAATTTCCAAATGGAACACAAAAAAAGCATTAGTGTTCCATTTGGAACGACACTACATTAATATACTATGCTGTTGAGTGTGTAAGGTCAAAAGTACATAGTGCATAAGTTCATAGTTTACAGTGTGCCATTTGGGACACAGATATACAAAATGTGCAGGGTGGGAGGGCCCGAGGACCTGAATTGAGAACCCAATAGGTTAGGGTAATGCCATATAGTTAGGGATGCGTACCGAAACTCTGTACTTTATCGGTATCGGTGCTACATTATAAAAGACCAAAGTATCGATAAGCTCTTACATTTATGGTTCTGCTATCGGTACTGGAGAATTATTGCTGAATAAACATTAATTACAGTAGCATAATTTAACTGACCAATCTTTTCTAGTTTGCAATATTTGATATTCGTCTGCACAGTTGGCAATCTCACATGAGAAATGCTTGTGATTCCGGCGAGTGCATCAAGTATAAGAGCCTTCACTGTTCTCAGCGCACACACAGCTTGCGACAGACTCGCATGTGCACACAGCTCGCCCGTAACCTAGCAGAGTGAACCAAACGGGTTGTATTTCCCAAGTGGAGAGCGACAATGCCCGTTGCAACTAGTTGTTTTCTTGTATAAGTGAAACGCAAGCAATCTGCCTAAGTGAAAGTATCTTTCAAATGTGCACTAACTGGAGAAAGTTTTTGACTGCCTAGCTACTAACGGTAACCTTACATCATCATTCGTTAGGCCAGCAGTCAATCACCTAAATTAGTATATTAATAGTAATAGTTAAATAAACACAAATCGGTTACAAAGACAACAGTATTTTTTTTTTCTGCAGTAGCCTAAATAAATCTTAAACATTAAAAATGCTCTTACATCAGCTGTATTTACAAATATAGCCTATGAATAGCTTAATAATAAACTGCTTATTAAGAAATTATAAAAAAAAGCTTATTTTTACATTGCAAGATGCTCCAAAACTGTATTAAAAAACAGTTAACTCCCAAAGCGTAGCATAGTGCTCATTCAGTAAAGGCACAGCTAAACAGATGTGTTTTCAGTCTTGAATTGAATGTGCCTAATGTTGGAGCATATCTGATCATTTCTGGAGCTGATTCCAGCAGCGAGGGGGGCTGTTAGTAGCTGAAGGCCAATTCACCCTGCTTTGACTGAACTCTTGGAATTTCTAGTTTACAGTTGCAATCAGAATTATTGAACCACCTTTGATTTTTTTTCTTTTTTAAATATTTCCCAAATGATGTTTAACAGAAGAAGGAAATGTTCACAGTATGTCTGATAATATTTTTTTCTTCTGGAGAAAGTCTTATTTGTTTTATTTTGGCTAGAATAAAAGCAGTTTTTAATTTTTAAAACCCACATTTTAAGGTCAAAATTATTAGCCTCTTAAAGCTATTTATGTTTTCCATAGTCTACAGAACAAACCATCATTATACAATAACTTGCTGAGTTACCCTAACCTGCCTAGTTAACCTAATTAACCTAGTTAAGCATTTAAATGTCACTTTAAGCTGTATAGAAGTGTCTTGAAAAATATCTAGTCAAATATTATTTACTGTCATCATGTCAAAGATAAAATAAATCAGTTATTAGAGATGAGTTATTAAAACTATTATATTTAGAAATGTGTTTAAAAAATCTGCTCTCCGTTAAACAGAAATTGGGGAAAAATATAAACAGGGGGGCTAATAAATCAGGGGGTTGAATAATTCTGTATATGATCTTAACGATCTGAGTGATCTGTAGTGATTAGGTTTGTATTCAGTGAGCATATCTGTAATGCATTGAGGTGCTAGGCTATTTAGTGATTTATAGACAATAATACTTTAAAATCTATTCTGAATGTAACTGGGAGCCAGTGTTAAGACCTGAGGACAGGTGTGATGTGCTCTGATTTCCTGGTTCTGGTCAGAATTCTGGCAGCAGCATTCTGGATGAGCTGCAACTGTCTGACTGTTTTTTGGGAAGGCCCGTGAGAAGTCCATTACAGTAATCCACCCTGATAAAAGCATGAACAAGTTTCTCTAAGTCTTCACTGGAAACAAAGCATCTGATTCTTGCTATGTTTTTGAGATGATAATATTCTGATTTACAAACTGCTTTGACATGACTACTGAAACTCAGATCTGACTCCAGAGTCACAACAAGATTCTTGACCTTATTTTTTGTTGTTTGACCTTTAGAGCCAAGGTACGCATTCACCTTGAGAACCTCATCTCTGTTTCCAAACGCAATTACTTCTGTTTTCTCTTTGTTTAACTGAGGAAAGTTTTGGCACATCCAACTGTTCATTTCATCAATGCATTGCCAGAGGGTGTCAATGGGGCTGTAGTCATTAGGCAATAAGGCTGAGTAGATTTGAGTGTCATCAGCATAGCTGTGGTAGGAGATTTGGGTCATTCTCATTATTTGGATTAGAAGGAGCATATAAAGGTTAAACTGGAGAAGTGCCAGAATTGAGCCGTATGGGACCCCACATGTCATGGGAGTCCACCTCGACCTATGGTCACCTATACTGACATAGTAACCTCTCCATTCAAGGTAAGATTTGAACCATTTGAGGACCGTCCCAGACAGCCCAACTCAGTTTTCCAGCATATCCAGAAGTATGCTGTGATCGATAGTGTCAAATGCAGCACTGAGATCGAGCAATACCAGCACTGTTAGTTTACCTAAATCTGTATTTAGGCGGATATCATTGATTATCTTTATAAGAGCGCTCTCTGTACTGTGATGTGGTCTCAAACCAGATTGAAAATTGTTAAAACACCGCTTGAAGTTTAAGAACTTGTTAACCTAGTTAAAAACAAAAACGTACATGTCAACTTACACTAACCCCAACCCTAACCCCAACCATAACAGTCTACTTTTATCTAATGAGAATTAGTTGGCATGTAGATGCAATGTAACTTTAATTCAACAAACGGACCATCAAATTAAAGTGTGACCGATATTTGCTGTGCTCAGAGCGAGCATCTGCACGTGTCATGAACATCATGAAATCATGTTCTGTAGTTTAAAAAGGGTCAATATTTTCAGATCTGTCAGGTGTTCTAATCATTTTGGCCACCACTGTATGTGTGCGTATCTGTGTGTGTGTGCGTGTGTGTGTAAATGCCACACTGGCCGCCTGGCGTGTCACACAGAGCCGCAGTGACGTGATGGGCAGGTGTGACATTTACCCTTATAATTTCATCCTCCTTTCTCTCATCCATCTCTGTCTGTCTCACACACACACACACACGCGCACACACACACACACACACACACACACACACACACACTTCAAGATCTGTTCTCTGTCTCCTTTACACTGCAGTTTATACAGATCCACATGCCTAATAATCACCATATTATCTGCTAGAGCTTTATAAGTGTGTACATTGCAGGTGAACAGGGTAAAAAAAAAAAACCATCAACTAATCATTAACATTATATTTATATTAATAACTGCAAGCACTTTTTGTATTACCAGTTTTCTAAAATGTTATGTTTTTAAATATGCAGTTGAGATATTAAGTGTGTGCTAATTTGTTGTGTACATTATCTTGCATTGAAATCTGAACATTAGGTGCGTCCCAAATCGCATACTTATGCACTATTCTATGCCATTTTGTAGAATAATAGTGTAAGTAGTGCGGTCAGACTGAAAACTCTAAAAAGAATAAGTGCACTTTAAATAACTGGATGATGAACTCATTCAACTGTTAAAATGAAGTGTGGAATGGTATCCTAAAAGTTTGGACCGGCTGGAGGATTTATTTTCCCTTTCACAAACCTAAAACCCAAGAGGAGAAATGCGAGCGTGGGTCAAGCTGTGTGTGGGGCACTAAAAGAGCAGGGTTAAGTTGGTTTTGTTTTCGATATTCCTAACACATTCAGTGATAGACGGCAATAACTCACACCCCTCTTACCCTAGAAGATCTAAACTGTGTTTGATGCAAAAATACAAAGCAGGTTATGTTTCACAGCTGTCTTTTTCTCTCTTTTTTTACCTCAATATTATGAGCTCTGCTCCATTTAAGCCCTCGCAAAAGCTGTAAGAGAACTGGATATAATAAATTAGCTTTTCTTTCTAGTTCTTGTAGTTTGCTGTTGTTTTATTAACTCTTATTTGTTTTATTTGTGTTACTTTGATGTTTTAATGTGTATTATTGTGTATTATTAGTGTTTCCTCCATGCTCCCCAATTTCTAAACACAACATCCTTTTCTAAAGCTACATAAACACAACCACACCTTCTCACTTCAAAACTCAAACTTTCACACCAAAAGAGCAGCTCGGAGCTTTCAAAAATGTAAACACTATACACATCATTACACACTACAGCAAAACACAATGCTCAATTTGTGAGGTTTTTTGTTTCATAACTGCCAATGCGTATTTTTAGAAACTTTACAGTAACAAATCTTAGATCTCTGCAGAGGATTAGGCATTTAGATTTGTGAGTTTCATATGAAGAGTATAAATCTATAGAAAATACTGCATGTACACTACAACCCAATGCAAAAACAGAATCTATTGCACACAACACTAATCTTGAAATCATGATCAGGGTGTAAAGTTTTTGTTTTATTTACTTTATTCACACCACACACACACACACAAACCACAATCACTGTGCGCCATCATGAGCTGCATCAGGCTGAGCTGCATCAGGCCACATCACCTCTTCCACATCGCAGGCTATATTGTCTCCTGCATCGCAGGAAAAATGCCCTAGAATGGCGAATCCATCCTTGGAAGGCCTCCATGTCAACACAGGCCAGCTCCATTGACCTTAGGAGGTTCTTAGGAGGTTCTTAGGAGTGTATGGTTGTCTGTCATAAACCTTCCATCTCCACGATGAGAACAACTCCTCTATAGGGTTCAGGTGGTTACTGTTACCAAAAAGTGGTTACTGTTGGTGGTGAACCACTCTCTGATTTAGTTTGTTCTGTGGAAGTTGACATTGTCCCAAATTATCACATAAATGGGATGTGCATGCCCGCGATTGTGTTCCAGGAGGTTGGCGGTCCAGGAGGATGTCTCTTATCTCCTCTAGAAAGGTGAGGAGACGTTGTGTGTTGTGAGATCCAAGGTGTACAAGCCCCTCCAAACGCCTGGCCGCACAAAGAGTAATATTGACATGGTCAATGACTGTTGCTAGCATCTTGTCCGTAATGATAGTGCGAGGTTGTCTTGGGGGGACATTCTTCTCTTCTCTTCCTCGTTGACCTGCTCCTCTTCTTCCATGGCCAGCTCTTCTTCCTCCTCTGACTCGAATTCCTCTTCCCTTGACTCTGTCTTTATCCATTGTGTTTGTTTGGAATCATCAGCAAACTGTGCACTCTGAACTTGCTTTTATACATATGGTCACAGCATTAGCAACAAGTGTCTTCAATTTTGAGGTATTGTATGTAATGAATGACACCAGGTGTGTTCATTGTGTTCAAACATTGCTGACAGTGGTAAGCATTTTGCATCACATGAGCTTTTATTTGAGAATGTGAGCAGAAATCTTTTGCAACTTGTGTTTTAGCAAGGAAAAATGTGTTTAGATTTATGAGAACGGAGGATTGTGTTTTGTGAGTTGTGTCTTCATGTGAAATGTGTTTATGATATTGGAAAATGATGGCTAGATTTAGTAAATGTGTTTAGACAACTGGTCATTTGGTTCAGAGGATTGGCTTTTGTGTTTTAGCATTTGAGGAAAAACTGTATTATATTTAATAAAGATACATTTTTATTTTATTTTAATTTCACTCAATATCCTTCAGCTTAGTCCCTTGGTCCCATTGCCCCAGCAGAATTAACTTTATTTTTATTAATTTCATTTCATTTCATTTCATTTCATTTCATTTCATTTCATTTCATTTCATTTCATTTCACTCACTATCCTTCGGCTTAGTCCCTGATGTATCACGGGTTTCCACAGCAGAATGAACTTTATTTTATTTTATATCAATAAAATATTTATTTATATTTGCATTTTTTTACATTTTATCTTTTTTTATGCTATTTATATTATTGTTGCTGTTTGTAGTACTAGTAATTCATTTGGCAAATTAAATAAAAATATTTCCCTTTTTATTTATTTTTATATATTTTTTAAAATGCCTCTCATAAAGCAACTGACAACAATTACTCTACATATATACAACATTTTATTTTACTTAATTCATAAATTCATAAGGAAATATAGTTTAAAATACTACAGCAGTATCAAACTCGTGCATGTACAGTTGAAGTCACAATTATTAGCTTATTATTATGTTTTTTTTAATTAATTATTATGTTTCTTTTTTAAATATTTCCCAAATTATGTTTAATAGAGCAGGGAAATTTTCACAGTAAGTCTGATAATGTTTTTTTTATTATTCTGGAGAAGTCTTGTTTGTTTTATTTCAGCTAGAATTAAAGCAGTTTTACATTTTTTAAACACCATTTTAAGATCAATATTGTTAGCCCCTTTGAGCTATATTTTTTTCAATAGTCTACAGAACAAACAATCATTATACAATAACTTGCCTAAGTACTCTAACCTGCCTAGTTAACCTATTTACCTAGGCTTTAACCTAGTTAACCAAGGCTTTAATCTAGTTAAGCCTTTAAATGTCACTTTAAGCTGTATAGAAGTGTCTTGAAAAATATCTAGTGAAATATTATTTACTGTCATCATGGCAAAGATAAAATATTAAAAGTACTATGTTTAGAAATGTGTTGAAAAAAACTCTCCATTAAACAAAAATTGGGGGGGGGGAATAAACAGGGGGGCTAATAATTCAGGAGGGCTAATAATTCTGACTTCAATTGTACATTTATTTTAAAATTTGCCTTTAAAAACACTCATGTTGTTATTTTGTAATGTAATTTTATTTTCTTTCCTTTTATTCATTTAACACAACAACACTTAGAGACCACATTAGTGATGCTTAACTTAATCAGAAAATGATGTGCAAGTCAGCACAGGTCAGTGTTTGCCTCCAGATACAGAACGCAGACACTTGAAACATTACGATGAGCCTGCTGATTTGTTTTAGTTATTGTAGACTGTTTCATAGTTTCATTTGGCACAACATTGACAGAGTTTTAGCAGCGTTCAACACAACAAACAATCAGCAGTAGTGCATTTGAATTTTGAGCAAAGACTATAGAATACACAAGCCATGTCATTCGTATAGTTTTGAATGGGGAAATGTGTAACGTCAATATGGTAAGTGAAGCCCCGCCCACTAGGAGAGGAGGCAATTATTGATCGATATAGACTGACGATTCTCCAGGGAAAAACTCAGACCAGACGTCTGCTTTTACGACAGTTTGGTGGTCAACAAACGCTCTGGAAACAAAGTGATAGTTGCTTCACATACATAATAAATATGTCCACATAAAGCCTGAAATCTCTGCTTTGTTAATAAACTAACTACACTGAAAAAACAAAAGTTTTTCTGGATTTGTAATCTGCAGGGCTGGACTGAGGCAAAAAAATAGGCCCTGGCATTTTGGGCCAGAGCGGCCTACTACAAACAATCAAAATGCTACCCATCTGTGCATGTCCAATATGTTTATCAACTCCTATTTTATAAAACCACAAAAGCTATATTAAATAAATAAATACAGACATTAATCTCAATTTAATTTCTGTATACGGTCCATAAAGATTTTTGTTAAGTTCTAAAAAAAAAAAACCACACCATTCATTCATTTATTTTACTTCGGCTTAGTCCCTTATTTATCAAGGATTGCCACAGCGGAATGAACCGCCAACAATTCCAGCATATGTTTTATGCAGCAGATGCCCTTCCAGCGACAACCCAGTATCAAAAAACACCCATACACACTCACTCTCACACATACACACTCTCTCACACACACACACACACACACACACACACACACACACACACACACACACAC
>CAIGQZ010032693.1:2657910-2687342 GCA_903798205.1 Danio tinwini
GAAGAAGAAGAAGAAGAAGAAGAAGAAGAAGAAGAAGAAGAAGAAGACAAAG
Organism: Danio tinwini; assembly: GCA_903798205.1. NCBI lineage: Eukaryota > Metazoa > Chordata > Actinopteri > Cypriniformes > Danionidae > Danio > Danio tinwini. The sequence goes on from CAIGQZ010032693.1 coordinate 2,657,963, forward strand.
AAGAAGAATACGAATAATAATAAAAATAATGAAAATAATAATAAGAATAACTATTATTATTGAATATTTAAATTATTATTAAAAATAATGAAATTAGTATTATTATTATTAAACAATTACATTATTATTATTTATCACATTATTATTATTATTATTATTATTAATGTTAAATAGTTAAATTATTACTATTATTATAAAAAATCTATTATTATTATTATTATTATTATTATTATTATTATTATTATTATTATAGTCTGCACTAGTATTTTTGTATATTTGTTACATTTGAAATACATATATTTTAAATGTTGTATTGGTTTATTTGTATACTTAATTTCTGCCATTATTATGTATTACGTTATTTCTACTATACATATATGAAGGTGTGCATGTTTATTTTAGACCCTTCCATTGATTTTTAATGGGGGTTTGAAGTCTGGATTCAGGATCAGGTCAGTTTTTCATGTCTCTAACTTTGGCTTTAAGATGCAATACACTGCAATGCTGGATCAGATGTACAGAACAGGAGAACAGAAAAATCAAGGAATAGTGAAAGGTGCAAATGGTACAGAGAAACACTAGAGGAATATAAAATATGTTGCACATCTCTCTCCTTTCCTTCATGGCAGATCATTGCATATTCCTTTTGTTTCCAGAGGGATCGCAACTATTGTGAGCGTCACCCTCCACGCCTGTCAAACCAGGTCAACATGCAATGCTTTACAGTCCACAAGTATAGGAAAAAAGAAACAAACTTTGAGTTGTACTTTCTTCGTTGATGCATTTTAAACCATAAACCAAACCAAGCAGCTCTGAGGAGAATCACAACATTACAAAACTTTTTGAAGCAAAGTACCATAAAATATACATATTTTAATGAAAGTAGCGTTTTTCTCGACGCCTTGACAACATTTGCTTTCCAGGCTTTAAAGGTCCAATAAAATTAAGTTTTTCAGATGTTAGCATTATTTTTTGTTTTTAAGATATCTATAAGCTAGTGCAGGGATTCTCAAACGGTGGGCTGCAGCCCACTAGTGGGCCTCAGCGATCCTGCAAGTGGGCCGCAAGATAGCTTAAAATTAACTTAAATATTATACTATAATTATTTGACTTCATTATTAAATATGTCATATTAAAATTTGACATTTAATAATGAATTTGTTTTCTTTTTTTAATATTTCCCAAATGATGTTTAACAGAACAAGGAAATTTTCACAGTATGTCTGATAATATTTTTTTCTTCTGGAGAAAGTCTTATTTGTTTTATTTTGGCTAGAATAAATGCAGTTTTTAATTTTTAAAACCCATTTTAAGGTCAAAATTATTAACCCCTTTAAGCTATTTATTTTTCCATAGTCTACAGAACAAACCATCATTATACAATAACTTGCCTAATTACCCTAACCTGCCTAGTTAACCTAATTAACCTAGTTAAGCCTTTAAATGTCACTGTAAGCTGTATAGAAGTGTCTTGAAAAATATCTAGTCAAATATTATTTACTGTCATCATGTCAAAGATAAAATAAATCAGTTATTAGAGATGAGTTATTAAAACTATTATATTTAGAAATGTGTTGAAAAAAATCTCTCAGTTAAACAAAAATTGAGGATAAAAATAAACAGGGGGGCTAATAAATCAGGAGGTTGAATAATTCTACGTTGCAACTGTATATGGACATCATATCAAAAGATGATACTTAGGTTTTATTCTAATTAGGCTCCAATAAGCCCAAATAGCAAAGAGAAAAAAAATGCATGTAAAACAAACACATTAAGCCTTAAGAGGTTAACTAGGTTAATTAAGTTAACTAGGCAGGTTAGGGTAATTAGGCAAGTTATTGTATAACGATGATTTGTTCTGTAGACTATCGGAAAAAAAAAATTCTTAAAGAGGCTAATTATTTTGACCTTAAAATGTTTTTTTAAAAATAAAAACTGCTTTTATTCTAGCCAAAATAAAACAAATAAGACTTTCTCCAGAAGAAAAAAATATTACAGGAAATACAGTGGAAAAATTCCTTCCTCTGTTAAACATCATTTGGGAAATATAAAAAAAGAGTAAAAAAAAATTCAAAGAGGGGCTAATAATTCTGACTTCCACTCTTGTACACCCTCTTTGAAAAGTAACATTTTAAACAATATCTCAATGAAAACAGACAATTTCCAAAATGTTGGCAAGACTAACTAATATATTTTTCACTTATAAAAGGTTAACAAAATAACTTGGACTTCTATTTTATTTTTTAGCTTTACTTAAATTAGAGTGTTACAAAAATGACTATACCCCACAACAAAAACTACTTTATCTAGTTTGTATGGCCTCCATGATTTTTAATGACGAATAAAAAATGATGAGTTTGTGTCAGAACTCAATCTAAGTGGTTAAAGCAAAGAGCTTAGAATGACCAAGAGGCGACACTCAATAGAACGTTCCATTGCAACAGCAGCACCCAGCAACAACTCTGGATTCCGCCATTTTGGAGTGAAAGCGATCGGCTCTCCATTGGATCTTATTGCTGTCAATATGGCAAGCAGTTGCTTTATTTATTTATTTATTTAAAGCACATTAAAATCGAGATACAACCTGAAAGACAACAATACAACACTTACTATCACAATCATCAGCACTTTTAATAGTTTATTTTACAGACATATATTATGCAGCTGTTCTATTGGAATTTTCATTCCAAAATGGCCGCCACACCATCTAGTGGCTGTTTCCCAAATCGCTGTAGAGTGTCGCCTCTTGGTGATTCTATGCTCTTTGGGTAAAGCAAAGACTATAGAGTACACAAGATATGTCACTCGTTTTGAATGGGGAAACGTGTAACTGTCAATATGGTGAATGAAGCCCCGCCTTCTAGTACAGGAGCCAATCATTGATCACTATATGGTGAATAAAGGCCACCTTCTAGTACAGTAGCCAATCAGCGATTGCTATAGAATGACAATCCTCCAGGGGAGTGGCTCGGACCAAACGTGAGTTTCTGCAGATTTTGTGTAATATGAACATTTAGAAATGAAACTAAATAAACAGTTTAAATAAAACAGCACCACGGGTTGCCTTGTTGGAAAACAGCGTATTTCATTCATTCATTCAGAAACACTCTGAAAGCATGCTACCATAGCCGAAAATGAGACCTCTGGAGGACAGTATCAGACGTTGAAATGAGACAGATTCAGTTCCACATGAGGTTATTATTTAGCAAATAAAAAAATATTACGAACGTAAACATTAGGCGAGCAGGTTACATTGTAACCGTGTGTCCTAACAACACGCTTTGTGACGAGATACGCAGTGATGATCAGTTTGGCTGTTTGCATCAGACGAAACGCGACAGAAATTTAAATACAGCCATTCAGAAGCACAGAATATGCACTCACTCACGAAACGTTAAGGTTTATAATCTATTTAATACATGTAACCCTCTACATCAGTAAATGTAGGTGCTGAATCACTTATATGTGTTTAGTTCTAAAGTTCAATTTTAAACGGTTTATTGTATTTTCAAGATCTGAGGTGAACTATCTGCTGCTGCTTTCAGTATATGGCAATAAATGTCATGCAAAATGGTATTCAAACTCACATTGTTAGCATTTAGCACTGAATAAAGCACATGAGGTTTACCTGAGGTGATCACTGTCATAGGTTTCTAGTGTTCAGCTGTGAGAAATAGAAGCCATTTCTAATATATCAAATCGAGGTGTTGGTTAGAACCAAAACTCCTTTTAATATGAAGAATATTCCCTCTATTACGTGTCGTTGCTTTTATTTAGAACACAGTTTAAATCACTCGCTCCTGTACTCAATCTGGCAACCCGCGCTTGCTTTTATTTTGATCCAGGAGTGCAATACCTAGTTCAACCACTGGGTGTCAAACTTAATGCACCTTTAAAGTTACCTCTCCTTTAGAAACAGGCTTGACTTACCCTGCTTTCTCAAGTTTAGCAAACCTGCCCTTTTGAAATGATAAACCCAGAGTTTCTCTCATTTCAGAGTTAACATACTCTAAGTTTTCACCTACTCTCCTTTCTTAACATTAACAAGGTCATAGTAAGATATATTTAAAATAAACAAGATTAAGCCAGTAAATACAGTAAATATTGTTGTTGCTTCTGACCCACCCGTGTGTAACTTTTGTCCTTTTTAAATTCATGTGGACTTTAAAATACGCAATGGTCATGTGACCATCAGGAAATACGCAGAATCTCATTTGTCACCGGATGAGATCTGAGTTCTCGCTTTCTTCCAAGTTCATCTTTCCGAGGTAACCTGACACGACCGGTCTGCACGAGAACACAAGTCTGTTCTCTGCGTTCTTCTCTGCGTTTTTGGTGTCAAGAAACAGCCACTGTCTTTGGTTTTTCTTCATGATAAACTGCTCTTAACCTGGCAAAGCTCAGCAGAGAAGCATCTCTCCCAGTAACACGTGATTTAACAGTGCAGATCTGTGATGTTGTGATGGTCTGAGTGCTCCTTTCCGCTCGACAGCAATAAACTGTTGATGAAAGGCTGACCGCACGGATGCTGACGATGCTTTTTTGATGATAGCGTATGGTTTGTGTCCTGGTGGGTTTAAATGGAAGCACACAGACCCACAGAGCTGTTGCTTTCTATCTGTGTGAACCAACATTTATTCACTGAACGCCTTCGTGAAGCTGTTTATTTGATGTTTGTCTCTTGTGGGCTCATGAAGATGCTCTGGAGATGTTCAATGTTGGCCAAATACTCTATTTGAAACCACACAAAGGAGATTTTATATAAACACTTGATTTTTTCTGATAATTCTAGAAATTAAACTCTGCAGTTTAACAAAAGTGACTTTTATTGACATTTTCATTTATTAAGGAGCCCTTATTATACATTAAAAAGGGTCGTATTTTGGTTTTGAGGGTCTCCAACAACAGGATAATATGCATGCAAGGTCAAAAACACTTTCATTGTCTTATAACATGCATTTACTTTTACCTACTTACCCCAACGACTCCCATATAAATCGTTCGGCCATTAATTTGTTCCCAAACCCCTCCTTAACGCGATGCTAATCTGTACTGCAGTGATCATCAAATGGCGGCCCGCAGGCCGAGTCTGGCCCGCTGAGCTGTTCAATCCGGCCCGTGACTGGATTCCAAAATGTTGAGGATCTAAAAGAAAACACTGGTCCACACTAGGGCTGTGCAATAATCGAAATCTAATCGCAATCGCGATTTGAAACGTTGCGATTCAACAGGCTGCGATATGACATATATATTACTTAACTTCCCACGCTCAGAGCAAATGCATGACTGCCGTGTGTGTGTGTGTTTGTGTGTGTTTGTGTGTGTGTGTGTGTGTGAGAGACAGTCGTCTGTGTATGACAGCCTTACTAGCCAATCGAATGAGCACACTTTAGTACTGCCCAATCAGAAAAGCTCAACCGAACTATGCAAAATGCCCACAATAACAAAAAGGAAAACGTGAACGGCTGCATGAGGAGCGTCTTGCTAAAAAGCAGGGGCGTAGATTTAGCATGGACGGAGGGGAAGCGGAGGAGGACCAACAATTGAAATGTCCCCACCAATAATTTAATTCCCTTAAAAATAATCACGCTGTCAATTTTAACCTAGACATGTTAACCTAGAAAGGCTGTGCCTTTCCCTGATGTCATGTGAGTGAGGCTGTAGCTGCGTTCAGGAAAGCAACGCGAAAACAGCGCAGGTGAATTTCACATGCAAGAATGAGGTGTGTGAGGTGTGATGGCGGCAGCAAACAAGAACATAAAGAGCTTTTTCAACGAAAAGTGTAAGTCACATAAACTCGAGTTCGCTACTGAATGAGTCCACCACAATAATGGCGTTAATGATTGTATTTTCCCCGCTTTAATGCAGAATAAACAGCTAAATGCAAAAGTATATGATCCCTGCCTGCCAGTTCTCCTGATCTCTCTGAGTAACGTGCAATTTTGGTTGAAACAGTTTGTCAGAAAAACTCCAGCCTGTGCTCCATCTTATATTAATACTCATATATGAGACATGTTTTATTTGCACTATGGCTAAAATAAACGAAAGTCTTTATTAAACTTTCTCTTTATCAGTTAATAAACATTCTTTTAACATTACACGGTCAGGCCTGTAGCCAGCTTTTTGAATGGGTTATTTTTGCAGTTATTCGCCTGATCTGCTATTTAATTATGAGGTATAAATATTACATTTTAGTGACATTTTAAGAACTAATTTTTGCTGCATTATCTTGTCGGATGCTTATCATAACCACACTTTTTGATGTACCAAAATATATTTTAAACCATTTTGTCAAATTGCTTATCACACTATTTTACAATTTTAACTGTTTATTTACAAATGTGCATTTAAACTGTAAGTTTAATATTATAGTTTTATAAAACTCCAAAAATTAAACAATGTTAAGCCAAAATGAGATTTTTATTTGATTTTCTTCTTGGGGGTCCGGCCCTCGAGGAGACTGTCTGGTAAAACTCTGGCCCTCTGACAAATGTAGTTGATAACCCCTGCTGTACTGTTTGGAATGATGTCAGTCTGTTGCAATTGGTCGACTGCGCTCAGCGCGAGCGATAGAGAGAAATGTCTTCACGGCTTATCAACAATTTTGTTGTAGTCAGAGTGCAGAATGTATGTGTAAGCAACCACCTAACCCCCCCTCCCCCACCACCCCTCAGTCCTCAGCATTTTGGTATGCTCAGTGAAACCCTTTAAAGTTGGTACGGGATCCGATTGCGGTGGCGGCCCGAAACATGCTTCACAGCAGTTACGAACACCACAGTACACAGTACCCGGTTCTCAACAGTGTTATTCAGACACTTCACTAAGTAAAACAGTGGCACACAATAATGCACACAGTGGCAAAAGCTGAACTATTTTGAAACTTGACCACAGCACGTGTGTAGGAACAGCTGACGGTGACCATAGCAACAACAATTAGCAGAGGAACACGAGCTCACAAAGCATTTAAAACCAGTAAACAAAGCAGCACTCGTCGCATTTTCAACGTGGCTTTAGACGCGATACAATAATATAAAGAGTTAACCAGATACAGTACAAGCGGTTACAAGTAACAAAACACAATTAAATACATTATTTGCAAGCTAGAGAAAGCAAAGAGGCGACCATTTTAATCGAACGTACTTACACTTGTGAAATGGAGGAAGCTGATCCATGAACTGTAAAATTCCTGTCAAGCTCTGTAAAAACCCTTACATCGAGTCTTTTCTGATCCTTCCTTTAAACAATGGCCAATAAATCCCCGTTGTAAGATTGCTGAAGCACAAGGCTGGCCTATAATGCTGAGATAATTTTGCAAAAATTAACCTCAACCACTGACTTTTCAGTTTCATCTTTGGCTCATCCTCACACTTCCAATAATATCCAGCTGAGCACAGCGTCTTCACAACATGATTTAACCGGCGTCTGCTACAGTGTTCTTTTTCTCCTTTTTCTTGCTACTGTGTTTGTGGGCGGGGCTGGGGGTTTAAATTTTCCCGGGTTTCCGTATCCATGTCACGCCGAAACACCTAAAGACTCGTTATCAAGACGATTCATTTGAAGCACTATGAGTTGACTCTTTCAGATTTAACCCTTGGATATTTCACTTCACTTAGAGCTGTAAAACCCATAATAGGGGCCGTTTAATTTTCCTTCCGGCTTAGTCTCTTTATTAATAAGGGATCGCCACAGCGAAATGAACCACCAACTTATTCAGCATATTTCTTATGCAGCGGATGCCCTTCTAGCCACAACCCAACACTGGGAAACACCCATACATAGATTTACACACACGGACAATTTAGCTTACCCAATTCACCTATAGCACATATGTTTGGACTTGGGGAAACCAGAGCACTCGGAGGAAACCCACGCCAACATGGGGTGAACATCCAAACTACACACAGAAATGCCAACTGACCCAGCTGGGGCTCAAACCAGCAAATTAATGAATAAATTGATGAACTGATAAATTGATGAATTGGAGTTACAGTTGAAGTCAGAATTATTAGTCCCGCTGTTTATTTTTTCCCCAATTTCTGTTGAATTTTTTAAACACATTTCTAAATAAATAATTTTAATAACTCACCTCTAATAACTTTATTTCATCTTTGTTATGATGACCGTAAATAGTATTTGACAAGATATTTGTCAAGACACTTCTATACAGCTTAAAGTGACATTAGAAGCCCTTTTTATTGTCTATCTTCAAGTAAAATAAAAATATATAATTTTTACAATTGGGGCGTCACGGTGGCCCAGTGGGTAGCACAATCCCCTCACAGCAAGAAGTTTGCTGGTTCGAGCCTCGGCTGGGTCACTTGGTATTTCTGTGTGGAGTTTGCATGTTCTCCCTGTGTTGGCGTGGATTTCCTCCGGGTGCTCTGGTTCCCCACACCAGTCCAAAGACATGCGCTACAGGGGAATTGGGTATGATAAATGGTCTGTAGTGTATGTGTGTGAATGAGAGTGTATGGAAGTTTCCCAGTGTTGGGTTGTGGCTGGAAGGGCATCCGCAGCGTGAAACATTTGCTGAATAAGTTGGCGGTTCATTCTGCTGTGGCGACCCCAGATTAATAAAGTGGCTAAACCGAAGGAAAATGAATGAATGTTTACAATTCAAATCAATAAAATCGTATTACTCAAAATGTGAAAATATGGACTTATATGATTCTTCATCTCAAGGCCTCAAATAACAAACACACTTTTTAACTCCCACCAGTGGCTTATAAAGCAGAAAAAGTTTTTTAAAAATATGTATTGAAATTGAAATGACTGACAAAGACATTACATTACATTAGACTGGAAACAAATGTGACCGGTGGACATTTTTTTTTGCTTGCAGTGTCTGGCAACCAGGTTCCCTTAGTGTTCTGTCTTTTTTCTTTTAGCAGCAATAAAGACGACTGGAAACCATGTTTAAAACTAAAATGAACTGTTTACTGAAGTTGGTTGCTGTATACTGAAACAGGAGCACACTTCTAACACACATTTTCACACTGAGTCAGTTGCCAACTATTACAGGCTCGCTTTCAGTAGCGCCAAGCATCATAGGAAAACTGTTCTTTAAGTAAAATATAGAAATGCAAAGGTAAATAAATTCACATTATGACAATGAAAAAATAAATCAAGCATTAATTAATCACTCTTGCTGTTATATATCACTTTAAGTCACAACAATTGGTTTGTTCAGTCCATCCAACGCAGGATGTTTCTTCCTTAGAGGTCAAATAAAAAAATAAAAAATAAGTAAACAGATGTGCGTGTCCTCAAACAGAGCATCAACGTCGGTTTTTAGCTGCGTTTTCCTTACGCTGCCTGTCATCTCCCTGAGGAGCACTCACTCGGCTTTATCCCTCAAGGTAAACCGCTTTTTAAATCGCTTTTCATACATTTTGTATGGCAGTTATATTTGCCCCATTCACTCTTTACAAGAACAAAATGTCACGGCTGGAAATAACAACTGTCACAGCAACGCACATTATGCCTGCTTATCAAAACTCTGTCCTTCCCAGTGAAGCGAAATGAGCAAAATAATCCGAGAGCCTAGCTTTTATAAATGTTTACAGTATAAACAGTGAGACGAGAGGTCAAGTGTGTAAACAACTGCTTGACAAATGAATTTAAACCAGCGCTGTCATTGATTTGTGCTTAGTTCTGACAAATGTTTGTGTAAAAAAAAACAACAACGACACATCTACGTCTATAACAGCTCGGTGGAAAAAAACAAAAAGAGGTTAATTTCGCAAGGAGCCTCAAAATGTGAGGCGTTGGCCTTTATATTCGGTTTAATTCGATGTAGGAGGGTTTGTTCTGAAGCTGTGCGGAAACAGTGCAGATGACTCATGTGTACTGTAAATTAAGACACATTTTCATATTCATCAAGTATGAATATTAACAAATTATATTCTGTTGCTGTAAGCGGGCGGCACAGTGGCTTAATGGTAAGCACAGTTGCCTCACAGCAAAAAGGTCGCTAGATCGAGTCCCAGCTGAGCCAGTTGGCGTTTCTGTGTGCAATACACATGTTCTCCCTGTATTGGCATGGGTTTCCTCCGGGTGCTCCGGTTTCCTCCACAGTCCAAAGACATGTGGTATAGGTGAATTGGATAAACAAAAGTGTCCATTGTGTGTGTGTGTGTGTGTGTGTGTGTGTGTGTGTGTGTGTGTATAGGTGTTTTCCAGTACTGGGTTGCGGCTGGAAGGGCATCCGCTGAGTAAAACATATGCTAGAATAGTTAACGGTTCATTCCACTGTGGCAACCTCCAATAAATAAGGGACTAATTTGAAAAAAAAATGAACTAATGAGTTACTGTTAGCATTTTTAATAATATAACTGTATTTGTATAAATTTTTTTATGTTTATTACTATCAACATCACATTGTATCATTGTTATGATATTATGGTAACAATTTATAATAACTATCACTACCAATCATTTATTAAGCATATTCATTCATTTCTTTTCTTATCGGCTTAGTCCCTTTATTAATCTGGGTCGCCACAGCGGAATGAACCGCCAACTTATCCAGCACGTTTTTACGCAGCGGATGCCCTTCCAGCTGCAACCCATCTCTGGCAAACAGCCACACACACTCATTCACACTCATACACTACGGACAATTTAGCCTACCCAAGTCACCTGTATCGCATGTCTTTGGACTGTGGGGGAAACTGGAGCACCCGAAGGAAACCCATGCGAATGCAGGGAAAACATGCAAACTCCACACAGAAAAGCCAACTGACCCAGCCGAGGCTCGAACCAGCGACCTTCTTGCTGTGAGGGGATCGTGCTACCCACTGGGCCACCGTGACACCGTCTTGCTGTGAGCCAACAGCACTTTATTAAGCATTATCATCTAGTGAATTCATTATCTGTTAAGCATTAACTCTACATTAATAAACGTCAGTAAGCGGTTTATAACTGCTGCTACAAATGCTGTATTATTGACTTAAAACCACATTTATAATGTGCTTAATAATTGTACTTTCATACTTTGCGACTGGTTGATTTTTCATTACTAAATTAAGTACTGCATTATTTACAAACCATTTGTATTTAAGAGTAGTTGGAGGTTTTTAAGATCATTCTGAATGAGTTAGTAAATGATAAATAAATTATTGAAATTAACGTTTATATATCTTATTATTCAGGCATATAGTAATAGTTACTATGTATGTTAACAAATGCTTTATTAAACACAACTTTATGCAGTTTTGTCACCTAATCTAAAGTAAGGACTGTTTATGCTTTATAAATCCCTTATAAACGACAATTAAAGACTCAGTATCAAATGAACAATAGTCTTTGCATACTTATCTAAAAAAAGTACAATTACTGGAATAACATGAGTGTCAAAATACGACATAAAATTGAATAAAACAACAACAATATAATAATTTAACAATATAATAGGATGCAATGTTTAAACTGAACAGTAATTACGGTTCAACTGTACGGTTTCATTTGTGTATCTTCAAACGAATAAAAATGAATAAAGTCGATTATGTTATTTTTTCTTGTTTAGAATTTAACTGAGCCTTTAATTGTCATTTATTAGAGATTTATAAAGCATAAATAGTCCTCATTTTAGATTAGGTCACAAAACTGCATGAAGTTAAGTTAATAAAGCATTTATAAACACACAAATTAACTAATAGTATATGCCTGAATAATAAGAATTATAAATGTTCATTTGAATAGTTTATTTATCATTTACTATTCTGAATGATCTTAAAAAAAACATTAACTATGCTTAATGCACTCCCCCCACTCACCATCATGAACAGCACTGTGGCTGCAGTAGAGTCATTCAGGTTCCTGGGCACCACAATCTCTCAGGATCTGAAGTGGGACATTCACATAGACTCCATTGTAAAGAAAGCCCAGCAGAGACTGTACTTCCTTCGTCAGCGGAGGAAGTTCAACCTGCCACAGGAGCTGCTCGTACAGTTCTACTCAGCTGTCATCCAATCCATCGTCTGCACTTCAATCACCGTCTGGTTCAGCTCAGCTGCCAAAACCAACCTCCGTAGACTACAGCGAATAGTCCGGACTGCTGAACGAATCACTGGCACTACACTTCCTAGACTTCAAGAACTGTACTCTTCCAGAGTGAGTAAAAGGGCTCGTAAAATCACTCTGGACGCCTCACACCCAGCACACTACCTGTTCGAACTGTTACCGTCTGGTCGGCGCTACAGAGCACCAAGCACAAAAACAGCCAGACACAGGAAAAGTTTCTTTCCTCAGGCCATCTACCTCATGAACAGTTAAATATTCTCCTACTGTGCAATAAACGTGCAATACTTTCTCATACGCACTTGTACACAGCACCTTATAACCTGTATATTTACAGCATATCTGTACAAACAATTCAACATCCAGAACTTTTTGACTAACTGCATCTCTGTTTAATGTTTAATGTTTATTGCCTTTTCTTTCTTGTATTTAATTTTGTGTTGTCACTCGTCACTTTATGTACACTGAAAGCTTCTGTTGCCAAAACAAATTCCTTGTGTGTGTGAAGCACACTTGGCAATAAAACTGATTCTGATTCTAAATAACTGGTTTGTAAATAATGCAATAATTAATTTAGTAATAAAAAATAAATCATTAGCCAAGTATGAAAGAACAATTATTAAGCATATTATAAATGTGTTTATAAGTCAAGAATACAGCATTTGTATCTTCAGTTTTAAACTGCTTACTAACGTTTATTAATGTAGAGTTAATGCTTAACAGATAATGAATTCACTATTTGCTAATGCTTAATAAATGGTTCATTGTGTGTAGTTATTATAAAGTGTTACCTGATATGGTAGCATTAAAACGACAACAATATAATAACAACAAGGTTGACATTAATAAACATCATAATTATTATATTGTTGTTGTTTTAATGCTATAAATCAAAAATAATGTTTTATTAAGTTAACTCTTGAAACTTCCGCTTTTAGTCATTGATCCTAATTGTTTTGGTGACTGTCGCTTTAAATTCAAATGAGATTGTGCTCTTTTCAAAAGAAGGCGGAGATTTAAATGCCTATGTGTCAGCATATGGCCCATTTCCACTGACTGGTACAGTACGGTACGGTAAGGTACAGGTCACCTTTAATCAGGCTTGCGCTTCCACTGCTAAAAAGGTACCAATGGTACTCTTTTGGTGGGCGTGGTGTACGACAAAGTTTCAGTCGACGTCATTCTCGCTCCAGAAAATGTCTACAGTGAAGCTGTCCAGGTCGCTCACATATCATATGAGAAGCACTTCTCACAAAACAGATGCTTTATACACATAAATACGTCTGTATAAATGTTTATTACTATCTTTTCTATGAACATAATTTGATTATAACTGCAGATCAATGACAGTGCAAAATAGTATACTGTAACGTCTGCAATTATTTAAAATAAATAAATAATGCAACATATATGAACACATACAGACCCTTACAGACTCCGATATGTTATCACTTACAGAAAAACTACACACAGCATACATTTAGTTCTTATTTGGGTTTAATAACAACATGAAATATAGCCCACAGTTAGAGCAAACATCTTATCTGTGTCAGTAATCTTCACCAGCACATGTAACCTCTGTTAGAGAGTAATTCCGTCATTCTGAGTTCATAATAGTCCAAAAGGTGACAATAATAGTTAAAGGTGCTATATGTAAGTTTTTGACTCGTCTAAAGCATAAAAATACCATAATATGTTTGCAGATATTAAAGAAACATCTTAAATGAACATACTTGTTTAACTGAAAAGCAATGCTGAAGTCGGATATTTTGCTTTGAAAAAGATTTTTCTGTGCTGGAACGCTGTCTTTGTTTAGGTAAATTGAACCTGGACAATGCCAGTTTAGCCAATTATGTTTCAGCACCCCGGGTTTCCTTGTTGGAAAACCGCGTATTTTATTCATTCATTCATTCATTCAGAAAGGCTCTGAAAGCATGCATCCGTGACCGAAATAGACAGTATTAGATGTCAAAATAAGACAGATTCAGTTCCACATGAGGTTAATTAATTAGCAAATTATATAAATATTACGAACGTTAACATTAAGTGAGCAGATTACATTGTAAGCGTGTGTCCTAACAACACGCTTTGTGACGAGATACGCAGTGATGAGTAGTTTGGCTGTTTGTACCAGACGAAACAGGACAGAAATGTAAATACAGCCATTCAGAAGCACAGAATATGCACTCACTCACGAAACAGTAAGGTTTATAATCTATTCAAAGTCACATTGTTAGCATTTAGCACTGGATAAAACACACAAGGTTTACCTGAGTTGATCACTGTCATAGGTTTCTGTTGTTCAGCTGTGAGAAATAGAAGCCTTTTCTAATATATCAATTTGAGGTGTTGGTTAGAACCAAAACTCCTTTTAATATGGAGAATATTCCCTCTATTGCGTGTTGTTGCTTTTATTTAGAACACCGTTTAAATCACTCGCTCCTGTACTCAATCTGGCATCCCGCGTTTGCGTCTATTTTGACCTCTGTTAGAGAGTAATTCCGTCATTCTGAGTTCATAATAGTCCAAAAGGTGACGATAATAGTTAAAGGTGCTATATGTAAGTTTTTGACTCTTCTAAAGTATTTTGATCCAGGAGTGCCGTACCTAGTTCAACCACTGGGTGTCAAACTTACATACTGCACCTTTAAACATAGCAGTTAGTTCATGTTTGCTGAAAACATTATTTGCTCCTTTTTTTCCGGCTTCTCCTTTGTTTTTTCATGCTTCACTTTCGTGTTTATCTGTTTCTGAAATGATCGGGTTTCAAAAGCATGTCAATTATCAAGTGCATGTTATAATCATCAGCTCAAGAAGTTAGTTATTTCAAATTTGCCTTTCTATCAGCTGAAACACTCAGACCAGCCCGTCTGGCACCAACAACCATGCCACACGTTCAAAGTCACGTAAATCACCTTCCTGCCCCAATCTGATGCTCGGTTTGAACTGTCTTGACCATGTCTAAATGCCTAAATGCATTGAGTTGCTGCCATGTGATTGGCTGATGAGAAATTTGCATTAACGTTGGACAGGTGTACCTAATAAAGTAGCCACTAAGTGTATGCACTAAGTGTGCAGCCCTGCACAACACCATGGTGAATTTATATTCATTTCCTCAGTAAAAAGGAACACACTAGCAAGCACACTAAAAAAAAACAGGCACCGATGCAACCCTTTCTTTTTCTTCAGAAAATAAGTCTGCTTGAGAGAACAGTCTGTCTCGAGCACCTGTCCACTGTGTGGGTTCATTCAGGGATGCCACTCTTCAGACAGCCGGCTGCCTGTTCTAGAACTAGAGACTTTTAATCACATGGCGATTGTAAAAGTTTAAACAGCTCTCCAGGGCCGGGTCATTGCCTCCGTCCTCACAGCAGTCTGTTATTCCACGGCTTTTTAGCAAAGCTCCGCCACAGCCACCAGATCTCCCTCGGGAAAACCAATACAATGAAACAGACCTCGCACAGAAGCAGACATTAGATGCTGCTGGACTGCAATGTGTGTGTGTGTGTGTGTGTGTTTGTTCTGATGTGGCGACAAATATGAGAAACATCTTACAGTGGTGCTAAGAGATTACACACATTAAAGGGCACCTATGGTGAAAAATCTACTTTTCAAGCTGTTTAGACAGACATATGTGTAGTTATAGTGTATATAACGTCATATTGGGGTGATATAAACACACTCAGTCCTTTTTTTTTTCAATTTAACGACATAAAAACGGTGGACCAATTGAAGCTGTTTTGAGGTCGACCGCAACTTGACGTAGGAGTGCGGTCCCCCCGCCAACCAATATTGACAGGTGTGCATTACCATATCCTCAGTATGTTGTTTTACGTCTGCCATTTTTAGCGTGTGAGTCAAAGCAACGTCACCAAACATCGCTCTCCTCGCCGCCAGTGTTTGTGAGTTTTGGTGGGTTTGCATACATGTGTACTTTTCATTGTGTCTTCCTTAAACTTCACCGGTTTGCATTTCCCGTGGTCACAGAAGCTCCCAGTCATCTTAACTAGGTGCAGCTGGAAAGTGCGAGCACGCTGCCTCATGTGCGCGTCCCTCCATTGGAAAAACGAACTAACGACATGCAGCGCCATGCATTTTGCGTTGTCGTGGATGAAAATTAGGACCGGGAGGGTGTCGCGGATGAAAGTAAGGACCGGTGGGTTCGCTCACTATTCTGCCGCCACAGAGCGTTATCTGAATAGTTTCATTTTAAATAACATGCGAATGTGCGCGTCTGGTGTGCCGTGTTGTGGCTCTGAGCGGCGCATCCGGTGTATGACGCCCTTTAGTTATAGCCTCAAGCAGGTCGTACACCAGAAGCGCCGCTCGGCAACAAGCAGCGTCGCGCCACGCAGCGAGTGTGCGATACTTTCAACTGTCATGTGCGTGCCGTGTCGCGGTGCATCCAGTGTCTGATGCCCTTCAGTCAATGTTAATTCAGTGTGCTTGGTTATTAGTCTCGGTGTAGGCTACAAGCTCGGAGCTTTAAACTAGCACACAGTTGGCTGTAAAACTATACAAAGACACAAATGATTTTGTACTCTCTGCTTGGTCTGTGTCCGAGTCATACATGTACGGCTGAATGCTGGTCCTCTCACTCATGTTGCTTCTCTGTGTCTGCCTGTCTGTAGCCATACACAAAGAGGGAAGCTCTTGGCTCCGCCCCTTTGTTAAGTTGGGCGGAATGTCGAAATTAATTTTCATGCGAAGCAAAACGCCCTAAAACGACAAACTGTGTACACGCCCCCAAAATGGCACTTTTTAAACACATCATAATAAGAAAATCTGAAGTGTGTTTTGAACTGAACCTAAACTGGCACACTCAGAAGAACCATAATATTAGTAGGAAATCTTAAAAAAGGGTTAAAATAGGTGCTCTTTAAACAGTGTTTTACATCACATGCTTATTTTACCAAAATAAATTATGATCATGCCTTGATTTTAAGCATTTAATTAGAACAGTAAAGTCTGACTTTGCTTAGACAAAAGCCTTGTCACTTAACAGAAATAATGTAGAATATAAAGTTATGGTGCCGTGGAAAACAAATTAATATTGTGTTTGACTCCCATGAGCATGGAGGACTGCATCCATACATCTCTGCAATGACTCAAATAACTTATCAATAAAGTCATCTGGAATAGGAGTTCATCAAGATTCTTTAGATTCATCTTCAACGCCTCCTCCATCTTACTCTAGACATGCTCAATAATGTTCATGTCTGGTGACTGGGCTAGCCAATCCTGGAGCATCTTGACCTTCTTTGCTTTCAGGAGCTTTGATGTGGAGGCTGAAGTATGAGGAGTGCTATCCTGCTGAAGAATTTGCTCTCTCCTTGGTTTGTAATGTAATGTGCAGCACGAATGTCTTGATACCTTAGGCTGTTGATGTTGCCATCCACTCTGCAGATCTCTCGCACGCCCCCAATCTGAACCATGATTTTTCCTTTACCAAACTTGACTGATTTCTGTGAGAATTTTGGGTCCATGCTGGTTCCAGTAGGTCGTCTGCAGTATTTGTGATGATTGGGATGCAGTTCAACAGATAATTCATTAGAAAAATCTACCTTCTGCCACTTTTCCAAATGATTGACTAGAAGTCAAGTTATTATTTATTGCTTTTACAACCTGGATCAACAAGACTTTTGTCAGGTAGTATATATGAGATTAAACTCATATTATTATATTTGTTTGTGTTTTATAAAGAAAAAGTTTGTCATGTGATGTTCAGAAACTAATAATATTGCTATTAGTGTTGTTGGGCTTTAGATTGTTTGATACATTTTTTCCCAGTGTTTGATGAATATAAAGTTCAAAAAGTTCAAAACAAAAGTTCAAAAAAGTTTTATGAATGAAAACAATCCAACACTACAAAAAATCCTTAGATTATTAAAAGTCTTAAATAGAGTAGAATTTTCTAGACAAGTAAAAATTATTATTTCTTTTGACTTAGTCCCTTTATTAATCAGGGGTCGCCACAGCGGAATGAACCGCCAACTTTTCCAACATATGTTTTACACAGCAGATGCCCTTCCAGCTGTAACCTAGTATTGGGAAACATCCCTACACACTCATTTACACACATACACTACAGATAATTTAGTTTATTCAATTCACCTATAGCACATGTGTTTGGACTGTGGGGGAAACCGGAGCCACTGGAGGAAGTTTTTAGAAATAAAATGCTAAAATTAACAGTTT
The DNA here is from genome assembly GCA_903798205.1 of Danio tinwini. Lineage (NCBI taxonomy): Eukaryota > Metazoa > Chordata > Actinopteri > Cypriniformes > Danionidae > Danio > Danio tinwini. Next base: position 2,676,182 of record CAIGQZ010032693.1, read on the forward strand.
TTCCTTAAAGGGGTGGTCCAGAGTGTATTTTTAAGGCTTGGTTGTGTTTATAAGATGCAAAGTAATGTGTGTTCATTGTTCATTTGTAGAAAATCTTGTTATTTTGATTATATACAACTACTCAGATAAAATGAAAATGACATTCAGATGACATGTGAAAATGACATGTCATTACCTAGTTCCTCTGAAAGGCCCGCCCTCAAGAGTCGTGTCGTGTCCTTTGGAAGCCCAAATACAGAAACAGAAGAGATTTGACTGCATTTTTGCTTTCTCTGCTATAACATTACAGCGCCTCTGGCCACACCTCTTCGCTGTGCAGGGTGTGTGCTCGTGGTGAATGCACATAACCGGAAGTCCTTGTGATCTCACTAGCCCGAATGTATTTTTTTTGTAGTCCCCAAACTTCGTTCACTTTAGGCTTTGCTAAGCTAACTCTATAGAAGCCAATGTCTCCCTTTGCATTGAACTTTGAGCGTATTACATTCAGAGATGTTGTTCATGTTCACACAGCTACATTACACATCAACTATAGTTTAAAGTATGATATCGTAGTGGACCACGCCTTTAAAACAACCAAAATCATCTAAAATGGGGTAAGCTAATTAATCTTGCTTTTCTTTTTGACATAAGATTATTTTGCTTACCCCATTGTCAAATCATGCTATTTTTTTGCTTGTTTAAAGCAAAAACTCACTTAATTTTGGCATATTATTTCTGAAAACATGACAATATTTTTGTTTGTCTAGAAAATGCTTCTTGGTTTAAGAATTTTTAAATATTTGGGCAAGAAACAAGACAAAAACTTTAAATAGAAAAGCATTTTTTTGTGTTTGTAGCATTCAAATTCTCTTTTTTTTGTTACTTTTCATTTTTTATTCAGCAAAGTATGAATTAATATGAAAAGAATGCAACGCAAAATATTGAGCAATAAAATTAACTTTAAGTTGATCATTGCCAATCTCTTCTAAGCTAAAATGAGATCCTTATGAACAGCACATGTGCCGAAATCTGCTATATTTACAGCTACAGAGCTCTGAAAGCACCACAGCACAGGAATGATTCGTCTAATTTCCTCTGGCCGTGTATCTGGAGTGTTGTTTCCAACAAAAGCAGCTCATCAGTGAGTCTGTGATTGAGCTTTTCTCTGCCTCACCTCTCCACACCATCTGACTCTCACCTGCTGCGCACTGAGCCGTGAGTGATGGAGAGAAATGCTCCGTCGGGACGTCCTGACACCCTAGCTAGCTCCACACCAGCACCAGCATCAGCAGATGGACACGCCACCTGCCACACTCCATCAACAAAAGGTCCAATTACCCCATAAGCCCCTGCGCTCACCTTGATATCCCACAATCCCTCTTTCCCACACCTGTCCATTCACATTACAGCCCTCACTAGTCATCATACTGGAGTGTGTGTGTCCTCTGAATGTGGGTGTAAGAATCTGTTGAAACGGGTTATGATGAAGTTTCTGGTTACAGTCCTTTGTACTAGTGAGTGGGTCGTAGGGTTGGGCGATGTTGAGCAATTTGGCATCATATGATGTTTAATGTGAAACATCGATGGAAGATGGCATCATCGTCGTAGGCGGGGGTGGTGGTGATTGATGTTAAATATAACAAATTAATTAATTGTAGCCTACCTTTTTCACTACCTGACCCACATGGTCAATGCTTTACCCATAACCAAACCATAAATAAATAAAGTTACACACAAATTACCATCTGTCAATCACTTTTTTACGTGGGATCTGTGTTGTTATAATGGCTTTTTCCCACAGCTGGTGGAGACGACGAACTGTGATTTGTATCACTGTAATCATTTGTTCACTGTAAATTGTATTGTGATTGATGATAACTTCCTTGTTTTATTATTATTATTTTGAGGATATAATAACAAGATGCTAGCGCTCAACCGTTTTGGTCGCATATGCACCCGGAATTTTATGCAACCTAAAAATATATTTGGAAGCATTTGTGCTAGTGCATAAATTGTTTTCACTGCAAAATCGTCACTGCGTGCGCAGATTTAGGAGACATTTATGCAGAATGCATCTTTGCACCTAAAAACGCCAAACGCAGCGCTCAGGAACAGATTAAAACAGTTGTGATGTGAACTTGCTGAAGTAAAAAAAGCCCGCAATGCTTGCCCCACCTTTCTGCTCTTCTTATTGACCCACTGCTCTAGAACTGAACTTGAATGCAGGGCTCGAAATTGCGACCGTTTTGGTCGCATATGCGCCCGAAATTTTATCTATGCGACCTCAAAATATATTTGGCAGCATTTGTGCGAGTGCATAAAACTGTTGCGTGCGACCGGTTTTCACTGCAAAATGTTCACGGCATGTGCGGATTTAGGCCACATTCACGGAGAATGCATCTTTGCACTTGAAACGCAGCGCTCAGGAACAGTTTAAACAGTTTAGTTGCCACGTCTACTTGCTGCAGTAAACAAAGCCTGCAATGCTTGCCCCGCCTTCGCGCTCTTTTTATTGGCCCACTGCGCTAGAACTGATCGCGAATGGATTGGTTAAAATCAGCTGTCAATCACTCAGTCAACGCCCTCTGCCTTCAGATGACAGGAGAGCTACAACTGCTAAAATGTAAATGTCAAGTCCGCTATGAAAATAACTAAAGCATTCACTGTAAAGTCTGTGGGACGGAATTTTCAGCTAATTTTGCCACATTTTAAGCACGAGATGTTCTGTTTAATCTTTTATTTAATCATTAGATGCTGTCAGCCATGCAGCTATAAGTAAAAGTTAACACCACGTACACCATTGCAAAAGGGCTTGCACTGAATAAGATTAAACTAATATTGCAGCTCATGAAAAGACCGGGATTGCTAATAAAATGATGTATACAAATAATAAGGTATATGTCAAAGGCATCTGTACAATATCAGACATCACCCGTGAAAACACAGCACGTTAACAGATTCATTCATGCCAAGTAGTGAGTGCAGGACCGGTGAGCGGTCCGTCGGTGTATCTTTTGGTCACTCAATTATGTTATAAAAATGTGATAACGGGATTTCGTTGAGACATATTTTCCTCACGCAAGCATATATATTTTTTGCTTGTTAGTTTTGATTAGTGTTGATTTCAAATGCAATAAATCTGTTTATATAAAACTTAGCAACCTAGCTCATAATTGGTGGGTGCGACTACATTTTGACTGATGCGCCTAAATTTTTTAAGTTAGGAGCACCAGTGCTACAAAGAAAAAATTTAAATTTTGAGCCCTGTGAATGGATTGGTTAATATCAGCTGTCAGTCAATGCCTTCTGCCTTCAGGTGACACGAGCTACAAACGCGGAAATGTGAAGCACTGAAGATGAGAGAATAAAAATAACACTGACAGATTTTGTTTTAGAAACCACCTAAAGTTACAAGTAATGGCACATCTTATTAGTGATCATGTGTTGAATGTTAATCCACCATTTACACTTTTCCAAGAGTGGATAAAAGACTTTCAGTGGCTTCAAGTCCGCTATGAAAATAACTCATTACTTATTACTCAATAAGTCATTCACTGTAAAGTCAGTGGGACAGGTTTTACAAGTAACAGCGTTTGCCAAACGGTAAGAGGTACTGTATAATCCTTCATTTAATCCTTATGATGCTGTCAGCCGCGCAAAATTTAACACAGCTCATGAAAAGACATTATTGCGGGTGGGGCGATGGATCGTGAAGTTTATCTGCCATCTGAGATGAACGATGGCATCGTCTATCGGCCCAACCCTAGTATGTTGTGATGATAATTTATCCTATGGTGAAAATGTGAATAGAATCTCACTTTCACGACCTTCTCAGAATATTTTAAGAGCTTATCGCCACTTCAAGTTCTAATCAGTATCAAATCTTTAACAATAAACAGTTGTTAAAAAACAGTTGTAGTTAAATGAATGGAGCACAATCATGCAACAGAACTCCGATAAGCTCGGAAGAAACAAAGCTTAAAAGAATAAATTACGCAGTTGTTTTCAGCGACAGGCCTCAGCCACTGTTTAAACTCATCTTTCTCCAACCAGGTGTATGCATACTTACATTTTCCCATTTTGCTGTCTGTTTTACTCTATGGTTCCGCTACATGTGGAGAGCGTCACATCACCTTCCCGCATTTCTCGCATGTCTCAATATTCAATATATCGACTTATCACACAACACATGGACATGACCTCAGTCATTTTTGGTGATGCAATATATATATATATATATATATATATATATATGCATAAAAAACTATTCTAGCCCCATTTTAGCGGATTCTGCAACATCTCTATCTCTATTGGAGATGTTGGTGTCAGTATGGTTAATGAAACACTATAGAATTTACTATAAATTACTATAGTATATTTTCATGTGGGTGTCTGACAACTGAAAATAGATCTGGTAGCAGATATCGCAGCCTCTGTTACTTTTTACCTTGCACTTTCTTGTTAACATTTATTATTATTTATTTGTTTAGGGTATGCTTTTTCACATTCTGATTCCAATGCCTGATTATTCAACTCTTAAAATGACTATTAAATGAAATATTCTTAAGAATAAACTATGATGTGTTATTTGGGAGAGTGTACTTGCATTACGATGCTATTATATTGTCATTCTGGGATAATATATGAAATTAATGGTCTTAAAATGGCAATATTATTGGTTTTTCGCAATACATTTTGGTGCAATATATCGTACAACAAAAAATAAATATCGTGACAGGCCTACTCGCAAATTACGTGACATCACCCAGAGCTTGGGCGGACGCACCCCAGTCCGAACCAATCGCGTGGATAAAGCACGCTGTTGTTAATATTAGAAGGAAAATAAATATATTCATGCTTTTTTGGAGTCAAACACTTTGGACAATGCTTGAACAAAAGTTTAAGACCTCGTAAAATGTGATTAAGCCTTTAATACCTTTTAAGAACCTTAACTTTTAATACTTAAGACCCCGCCGACACCTGTAAAAGATCTTTTCAGCTTACTGTGATCATCATCATCAAATGTGATCAAGAACAAGTTTTACGAGTTTAAAACGTTTTTAAAACAGAGCATGTTTGTAATGAATTACAGCAATTTTACTTTATTTTTATCACAGCCGCATGTCAGTACAATTATAAAAGACGACACGTCAATTCCGGTTTCTAGACGCAAATCCGGTTTATTTTATACATTCACATAATGGATATCCATACAGCTGTGGATATTACACTTATCCTGTCACATTTGCCATGCAAAAACAGTGCAAAGTTAAATCACGCGCGCTGTGTGTCCCCCCCGCTGTGTTTGTGTGTGTATGTGTGCATGCGTGTAATGACATTGTCTGTGAATCATCGTTGCAGAAAGACTTGAATTAATTCCAGAACAAATACATCAAATAATCATTGAGAAAGTTCTTACTTAAGTATTTCTCAAACGTTACATAAAAAAATGACCCCATGTCTGTCACTGTGCTGTTTATCAGACACAGCCGAGGTGGAGATTGAGGCACACTTTGACAGGCATGTGGGAACGGTGAGCAGGGAGAACTAGCATTAAAGGCACAGGCATCAAAAACAGCTACAATGTGTTCAGAGCAGAAAATTCCAATATTCTGAAAGTTATAATCAATAATCTGATGGGTGTTTTGAGCTGAAACCTTACAGACACATTCTAGAGACACAAAAGACGTATTTTAAATCTTGAAAAAGGGGTAAAATAGGTGCCTTTTAATATTTTGGTGAACTACCCCCTTAATATCTGCTTTCCAATAACGCATAATCAAATCCGCCAACTCGCACATTTGCTCAAATTTTTGCACGCATTCTCTCTTAACTCTGTCGAATGCAAAAGTAACACTAATTATACGGTATAAATGTCACGTTGTAAACGCGGAGCGAGAAAAGACATGCGGTAATGGAACCTGGTTTTGAAGAAGAATGAAAGAAGTCATTAGCGGATAATGATTTTAATTACACTCTCTTTTGTGCGCTTGACGCGAGGTTCCCCTCTGCATAATTACAGGCTGATTGACAGGCTGAATAAACAGCGCTGAATGACACTGACGGCGCGCTGAGCTACAGGTTGATCGAGGAGCTGGAAAACACAGCTTTCTGATTACAGGCTCCGAGACCTGCTTTTATTAGATGCTGGAGAACGTGTAATTTGAGTTTGTGGATTTAGGTATTAGAACAGATTGTGATCGTCTACACAAACTGCAGGTATGTACTTACAATCACACACACATGCAGTGAGATATTTAAGAAATGTCTTGACGAGGTGATTAAAAAAGCAATTGCTCTTTCATAAGACTTCCTAATAGCTATGTTTTCATCCACCTAGTTTATGTGAATTTTGGATATGTGCATAAAAAATAATAAATAAATAAATAAATAAGTTGATGGAAACGGCAAGATTAAAAGTTAAATTTAAAATATATGCGCATAACTGAGCAGGATAAAAATATTTTTTTCAATAAGAAAACATGTGCATAAATTACAATAAAAACATAAATTCCAGTATGCGCATTCAAAAAAAAGGTCATGTGATTTTGTTAGAAGAGATCATGTGCTGATAATAATGTGTGTAAATGGACAAACCAGCAGGTTTAGCACACTGTAAAACATCTGAAATGTTGTTTTGGTCATTCTAAAGCGCCTAAATCGTTTCAGTATGTGTTATTATATTATTAATTACCTCCAGGACTGGCAAGAGCGTTTGTACTCCATGTCACACGTTCATTAGGTGTCGGCATCGTCTTCTGAGGCGCAAGTCATTTATTAAGTAAAGATTCAAGCAGTTTCTTCTACCACAGCAAATTCTGTCTTTACTGTTGAGTGACGATTTTGTTCTCTTTGACTCGTTAGATGGAAGCGCTGCTTAATTCGCACATCTTTTATGCAATATTCCAGTTTTGCGCATAAAGTTAATTAGCATTTTCGATGGAAACATAGCTAATGATTCATTATGTATACAGATTTTCTCCTAAAATGATCAATCAATCAATATAATTATTATTTTTTATCAATACAATCAATAAACAAATCGATCAATTTACAATAATCTAAACACTAAAATACTATAAAATAAATTAATGCAAACAAGTAAATTGACTACATAATTGTTATAATCACCAGCGATCGAGCCGTTGCAGATCGCTAAAGAATAGGGTTGGGCGATGTCGACCAATTTGGCATCATTGACTATGTCAAATTAGACGATGCCTAATGTGAAACATCGCGATGGACGATGGCATCATCATCGTAGGCAGCGGTGAATTAATTATTTATGAATAATAAATTAATTCACGACAAATTAATTATTTGTAGCCTACCGTTTCAACTACCTGACCAGCATGGTCTTTGTTTTACCAATAACCAAATCATAAATAAAGTTATTTAATTTACACACAATAAGTTACACACAAATTACCACCTGTCAATCACTTTTTCCACAGGATTCTGGCATGAATCTGCAGAGTGATCGGTGTTGTTATAATGGCGTCGACAAACTTGGTTAGTAAAAAAGGTGCACAACCAACAGAAACCAACCAACAGTATGAGGTTTTTGCTAAAATTATTAAGTACAAGCGTGAAAGTGAAATATTGAAGCGCTGTACTGATGCTGTGACACGTTACCTGATAGATTCAAAAGACTGAAGAGTCGTTAGATAGAGACAAGATGAATTAAATATCACGTTTAACAGCTATAGTGATCCTGCAGTACATCCTTAATAAACTGTCCGACATGCACTGCTCTCTGGGCTGACTGCTGGAACTCAGACGCTGCAGCACATGACAGAGTTTGTGTGTGTGTGTGTGTGTGTGTGTGTGTGGTCGTGTGATGTGCGTTTTCAACAGTATAGTGTGGAAGGAGGGCTTTTCAGAAATGCTAGGTGAAACGTCAGTGTGGACGTGGATCGATTTTGTTCTAAAATGCCATTTTAAAACTAAGACGTATTAGTGTAAACAGGCCTAAGTGTGTATTTTTCGCGAGCAGGTTTCTTCTGCGAAGGGGGCGGGGCAGAGGATTATGATGCCAGCTCAGCATCGTGATGCCTATTGGCCATCAGCAATGGATGATGGCATCGTCTATCGACCCAACTCTACTGGAGAACTACAATTAGTCTCTTATGAACCACTACAATCATGCACCTCCCACACACCAGTTCCTGATTCCCCCGATGGCAAAGAAACACAGCTGAAGCTCATCATTTAATTATTACATGGACTATAAAGACACGTCTCATTTTTACACATTTAGCTAAGTCTTGTTACTTTCCCAGATAATTTCCCTTGTCTTGTCTTCCGGTGGTTTTGACCTTTAGCTTGATACCGCGTTTGATTCTTTGCCACCTACCCTGACTATTTGTTTTTGACCTTGCCTTTTGGATTACCTTTATGCTCCTGTTTACTCCTGTTTGTGACCATTGCCTGCATGACTACTTGCTAATAAACTGCATGTGGATCTGCACATCTATTCCTGCCCGTTTATTCCTATTTATTATTTTTTATTTGTATTTTTTGTATTATTATTTATTTATTTTTTATTATTATTCATTATTTATTGTCTTTTTTTACTACTACTACTACTACTACTACTACTACTACCACCACCACCATTTTCTTTGTTAACTATGTTTTTTTTTATAGATATGCATAGGGCTGGGCGATATGGCAAAAAAAAAAAAATAAAAATCAAGATTTTTTTCATAAAGTTCACGATTTCTTTTAACAATTTTTTTTCTGTGTAACTATAGTCAACCTAAAACATTACAACAGCATGACTGAAGTAACAATCTTTTTATGAGAAACTTGAAAAAACATCTGGTTAAGAAACATGTAATAATGGCCATACATACATAAATTGATCAACAAGGTGTAGCCTATTACATTCCTATATACACCTGCTTGACGTTTTAGAAAAATTTTGTGCGTAGCTACACCACCCAGTATATATTAAATATCACCGTGAACAACAAAAAAACCCACAGAAACCTGTTACATATGTATCTATATTTAAATGTCTATCTTATATTTAACTGAATCGTATAACAGCCTATAGCTGAAATGTTCAAAATTGCTCAGTTTATTTTTATAAAACATTTGTAAAAACGTATTGATATTTTTTGGAGTAAAAACAATACAGACATTTAAGAATCCATATTTATTTTATTTATTCATTAATTTTACTTGTTTATTGGTGCATATCTGGGTTATGATTTAATTTATAGCTACAGTACCCTGGACAGCTACTGTGCCACTCCGTCGCGGATGAAAGTGAGGACCGGGGGCGGGGGGTTCTCACTTACTATTCTGTCGCCTAGGTCGCCTCTATGGACGCGCCGGCCCTGAGTGTAAAGCTGGATTTATACTTTCACCTGGAACCGCATTGCGCACCTCTGCTGACAGCGCGCGCACCTCGCAACTGAGCCAGCTGTGGTAGCTCATCAACAGAGCCGCGACGTCAACACACAGAATCAGCACAATTCAACAGTGTAGAAAGGTTTGGCCCGATAGTGGAAAAGTTGCTTTAACATTTTTATTAAAAAAAAATATAATACTAATAATAAAAATTTGCGATACCTCGATTAAAAAAAAAAATAAATTGTCTTAAAACATAAATTCAAATTAATCAATAAAAAAAAATAAAAAAAATCGCCCAGCCCTAGATATGCATGTTACTTTTTTAATGTAAACTTTATAAATGCTTTGGCAATACATTTGTAACATCTGTCATGCAAATAAAGCAATTATTGAATTAAATTAAATTAAACTGAATTGAGAGAAAGAGAGAGAATGCATTTAGAGATGTTGCATTATCTAAACCAAATACAACCGTATAACATACAAAATAGCTGTATAAAACCATCTCTCTTTTTCATTAGAGTAGAATGAAAACTGTACAAAAAACTAACCTCACAGAAATGTATAACAAAGGATAACATAAACTTTGACCCAGACACATGCACACAAAGGGCTCAACCTGTGCAGTGTACATGCCCTTTAGAGTCTATATATGGTATATAAAGTGCCCTTCCAAAATGTTCGTAAGTGCCCCACCCTCTCTTCATGCCGCGATCACCTTTCTCAGCCCCACCCCACCGCACCGCGTTCTTGCCATGTTGTGCCCTCATCTTCAATTCTGCACATGCCCTTTGGAAAGCCTCTGCACGGGCCTGCTTTGACCTAATAAAGTGATGATCCGATCACTTTACTGTGTTTTTCGTGGTTAGTTAAAGTGGTCTGTGAGCTCCATAGAGAGTTCTAGGGGTTTATGTAACATCAGGCCATATTTGACCATCATGATAAACACATCTGTGATGGAGTCACCAAGGAATCATACTAGACAGTCCGACCAACTGTTCAGAAACACACACGCACACGCACACACACACACACACTCTTGTGATTTTCACATCCACTGGCTATCATATACTGTGCAGCCACAGTTATAATTTGAAAGAATGTTAGCCATGTATCGATTGTGGCAAAAAGGTATAAGGACAAAACTAAGGATAATGGTAAACATAGATAAATTCAGATGTTTATTAAAATTAATTACTTTTACACATATTTACTCACAAAGTGCTAACAATATTAAAAAATGGCAGATAATAAACTAAACTAAAAGTGAAATGTTGAAGCAGAAAGAGTAGTATTCTCTTGTAAAACATACTAAGCTGCACACAGATCTACTGCATCATATATGGTTGCCTGACTATAGTTGAACTGCATTCAAATTATAGTAGTTATGAGCAAACAATAGTTTCAAAGCAGCTTCCCACTCAGGTTTCCATAGTCTAACATTTATTCTGATCTTTAAATCATTAAAGCAAAAGTATTTAGTTGCTTTGGAATTTTACACCAGTTCCAGATACAGTATAATACATCTGAAGATCATAATTATAAAGACTAAAAAGCTCTTCTTATATCACAAGTCATTTAAAGCAATGATTCAGGGAATTCATTAGCAGATTCTTCTATGTTTTTACCTCATGAAAAAGAGAAATGAATACAGCACAGCTGGCTTATAGAGGTAATACTCTATTCATTTTCTCAAAACACATTTTAAAAAGAATGTCTAATCATAAAGACACCAGCCATAAGCTCTGAGGTCAGAAAACACACATACATAGACACACACACACACACACACACACACACACACACACACACACACATA
>CAIGQZ010032693.1:2704931-2719421 GCA_903798205.1 Danio tinwini
TAACACTGGATGGACAGACAGACATATAGTCAATAACACTGGATGGAAGGATAGACATATAGCCAATAACACTGGATGGACAGAGGGTTAGACAAGAAGCCAATAACGATGGATGGATGGATGGATGGATGGATGGATGGATGGATGGATGGATGGATGGATGGATGGATGGATGGATGGATGGATGGATGGATGGAATGATGGACGGATGGACAAATGGATGGATGGACGAGCAAACATATAGCCAATAATGATGGATTGATGGATGGATGGACAGATGGATATACATATAGCCAATAACACTTCATGGATAGATGGATGGACAGAGGGTTAGACATATTGCCAATAACACTGGATGGATGGACTGATGGATAGATGGATGGACGGACACACACACACACACACACACACACACACAAACACACACACGTAAAAAATAACTACATTTATAAAGAATAATTTTATCTATTTAATAAATTAACTGTGTAACCTGGGTATAGTATTCCTGGAAACCCCACACTCTCTTTCTCCTCAGAATATAAACTGGAATCAATATTTTATGTCCATTTATTTATTTATTTGCTAAGTAGCCGTGTAATCATCTTCATGTCTGGCTCCTGACCGGGTCGTGCTTGCAATTCAACAACGAATGACTGACTGACTGCACCTTATCCCTCATGTGCATCTCCAAAAACACTATGAATAATTGAATCGACTTGTTTGCTTTTGTAGTCCCGCTGTATTTACGTCTGCAAGAAGCAGAAGGATTTGTTGTGAACATAAGATGCCTGTACACCCAGTCGGCCAGAAGGGCGTCAGAATTTCCCACATGCCAGGAAGAAAGCCGAAGCAATGTGAGCCAGTGATAGGCTTCTGCCATGTTTAATAAATGACTTGGCAACGTCTCTGATGAAGCCATGCCATCCAAAAGGCAAGCTTGGCTGTGGCATCGTTTTAAAATTGCCTTTACCCACTGTAGAGAAAGCAGTAGGCCAAACACACGCTTCATCCTCTGCTGCAGAGACACGCAGACGTAGAATGAATTCACAGAGCACACTTAACCTTGTTAAAAAAATATTTCACAGTACGAGTAGATCTGAGTTTACGTTCATTCTGCCTCGAGTGATGGTAATGCCACGTTGTAAAGCAAATCTCAGAATCAGAGCTCTTAAAGAAATGACTGTTTAACTTGAACAGCTCTGAATGATATTGAAACCAAAATGGTGTTTCACTTTGCACACCTGAGAGCTGCTTTTGACATTGTAGATGATGTGGAAAATGCTCATTTGCCTTTCTAGAGCACTTTCAGACTAATCTAGCACTCATTATATGCTGGAAAGAACTGACCTATTTTTAACGTACATTTCTTAAATACATAACAAATTAATAATATGAAATTTCTATATATGTATCTATCTATCAGCGAATTACTATAAAACTTATATACAGGAGAGGTATATAGGTTGTATAATTCACATGCACATTTAGAATCTTCTAAAAGAAATCGATGGGAATCCTTGCAACTGTACTTAATACACGATATAAAGATCTTTACTTGGAGGTGAGGAAAATTAGCTTCATTCATGGTTCAAATTTACTTCACAATATAAGCAGATTCACGTCATAGGCAGGGCTTCTATATGCCTAGTGACTCTGGCTTCGTTGCTAAATGGCTAACATGGATTTTATTGAGATAGTAGCTGTGAAGGCTGAAAAACAGCGTAGATTTATTTGCCGTTGTGTCTGAGTGCACAGGATTCTTTCAAAGGTGCACCCAGCTCTGAGAGTTCATCAACTCCTCCAGAAACTATACCTGGATGATGGAAGCTTTCAGCAGTGCTTCCGACTGAGTTGATCCCAGTTTGATGAGATGTTGTTGGTGTCGGCAAGAGGTTTTTACTTTAGGACACCAACAACAGCCACTACATCATAATCATGCCCCTACAAGAGCAAGTTCCTAAATGCATCAAACGCGCAAATAGCTCAACTCATGTTGCCTCATTCATGCGAATAGCGCCACAGGAGGTCTATTCGCATCGTTGCATTGACTTACCATGTAAACCACTTGAGGCTTCATCCGCGTCTGGTGTGAAAGCACCATTACAGGGAGAACAGAATTATTAGGCAAGTTGTATTTTTGAAGATTAATTTTATTATTGAACAACCATGTTCTCAATGAACCCAAACAACTCATTAATATCAAAGCTGATTATTTTTGAAAGTAGTTTTTAGTTTTAGCTATTTTAGGAGGATATCTGTGTGTGCAGGTGACTATTACTGTGCATAATTATTAGGTCACTTAACAAAAAACAAATATATACCCATTTCAGTTATTTATTTTCACCAGTGAAACCAATATAACATCTCAACATTCACAAATATACATTTCTGACATTCAAAAACAAAACAAATCAGTGACCAATATAGCCACCTTTCTTTGCAAGGACACTCAAAAGCCTGCCATCCTTGGATTCTGTCAGTGTTTTGATCTGTCACCATCAACATTGCGTGCAGCAGCAACCACAGCCTCCCAGACAGTGTTTAGAGAGGTGTACTGTTTTCCCTCCTTGTAAATCTCACATTTGATGATGGACCACAGGTTCTCTATGGGGTTCAGATTAGGTGAACAAGGAGGCCATGTCATTAGTTTTTTTTCTTTTAGACCATTTCTTGCCAGCCACGCTGTGGAGTACTTGGACGCGTGTGATGGAGCATTGTCCTGCATGAAAATCATGTTTTTCTTGAAGGATGCAGACTTCTTCCTGTACCACTGCTTGAAGAAGGTGTCTTCCAGAAACTGGCAGTAGGACTGGGAGCTGAGCTTGACTCCATCCTCAACCCGAAAAGGCCCCACAAGCTCATCTTTAATGATACCAGCCTAAACCAGTACTCCACCTCCACCTTGCTGGCGTCTGAGTCGGACTGGAGCTCTCTGCCCTTTACCGATCCAGCCACGGGCCCATCCATCTGGCCCATCAAGACTCACTCTCATTTCATCAGTCCATAAAACCTTAGAAAAATCAGTCTTGAGATATTTCTTGGCCCAGTCTTGACGTTTCAGCTTGTGTGTCTTGTTCAGTGGTGGTCATTTTTCAGCCTTTCTTACCTTGGCCATGTCTCTGAGTATTGCACACCTTGTGCTTTTGGGCACTCCAGTGATGTTGCAGCGGTAAGTGGCATCTTGGCAGCTGCATGCTTGACTTTTCTCAGTTCATAGGCAGTTATTTTGCACCTTGGTTTTTCCACACGCTTCTTGCGACCCTGTTGACTATTTTGAATGAAACGCTTGATTGTTTGATGATCACACTTCAGAAGCTTGGCAATTTTAAGAGTGCTGCATCCCTCTGCAAGATATCTCACTTTTTTTGACTTTTCGGAGCCTGTCAAGTCCTTCTTTTGACCCATTTTGCCAAAGAAAAGGAAGTTGCCTAATAATTATGCACACCTGATATAGGGTGTTTATGTCATTAGACCACACCCATTCTCATTACAGAGATGCACATCACCTAATATGCTTAATTGGTAGTAGGCTTTCGATCCTATACAGCTTGGAGTAAGACAACATGCATAAAGAGGATGATGTGGTCAAAATACTAATTTGCCTAATAATTCTGCACTCCCTCTAGAGTGTCAGACTGTAGTATTGGTAACCAAGTAACCCACTGTAATGAAGACAGTTTCCATAATTGTACTTTATAGATAAAGGTCTGTGGCTCAGCATATAATGACTTTGGCCCAATCCCAATTCTACCCCTTAGCCCTTCCCCTTACCCCTACCCCTCGTTTTGCGCGTTCAGCTTGAAGGTGTAGGGCTAAGGGCAAGGGGTGAATAGCCCTTCAAACAAAGATTTTTCAGGACCACACTTGAAACCAAGGGGTAAAAAAAATTCCCAGAATGCACCAGCCACATCGGCAGTATTGCTGAACCCGGAAGTAAGGAGATCCACAAATTAGTATTTTTTTGTCATTATTATGAATTTTTACAACAAACAAACACGTTTTAATATATTCATAACCGTGTTCGTGTTTTACCGTCATGCTTAAAAAAAAAACGCTAGAAAAAAACCCCGCTAAATTTTACGATCTATAATCCATAATAATAACTCCTGTACAGCAGTCCCACAACATTCTGACACTCAATGACATTCCAATACCCTGTCAGAAAAGTCTAGTGGCTGGGAATGAGCTTTTTACAGTGTCTGCTATAATGTTAATGTTGTTTTTGTGTGTTTACAGATGAATATGGCCACTGTGTAAATGTACAGAATAGTTATGATCTTATTGCCACATTAGATGGTTATAATAACATGATATATGCCTTCAGTGGTTTCCTGAAGATAAATACCAAAAAACAACACAACTGTAATAACTACAGCAGTCGTGATCGTCTGATCTCATGTGAAGCAAGAGATTGCGATGACATATGATGACATGCGCAGGTGTTGTAGTGCTGTCCCAATTCTAAGGGGTAAATTTTAAAGCCTTTCCCATTCACACTCGGTTGTAAGGGACAAGGGGAAGGGAAAGGGGTTAAAAAATAGAATTGGGATTGGGCCTTTATCTTGCTGGAGTTTATAGCCGTTTCACTTTACTTCAGGACGCATTAATGCCACTCTGTAGGTCTATTGTAGACATTCATAAATATTCCTAGCAAATCTAATAAAGGTTGAAGACAAACACACACACATAAACATACTAAATCGCACTTCAGCAGCATTTATTTGAGAGCACATGAGAAAATCAGCACTTGAGCAGCGTATATTTAAGGGTGCACAAGTAGTTGTGCACAAACAGAGGAAATCGGCACGCAAGCAAAGAGATTCGCAACCTTGTATTAAATGAATGCGATCTCGACTTGTAATACTGCGCTCATGACATTTGTCATTGAAATAGCACCATAGGTAGTTGGTAGATCTGTGTAAAAGGTCTGCCACCCTATATATATTTATTTTCTTTTCGGCTTAGTCCCTTTATTAATCTGGGGTCGCCACAGCGGAATGAACCGCCAACTTATCCAGCACGTTTCACGCAGCGGATGCCCTTCCAGCAGCAACCCATCCCTGGGAAACATCCACACACACTCACTCACACACTACAGACAATTTAGAAACCCACGTGAACGCAGGGAGAACATGCAAACTCCACACAGAAACGCCAACTGACCCAGCCGAGGCTCGAACCAGCGACCTTCTTGCTGTGAGGCGACAGCACTACCTACTGCGCCACTGCGTCGCCCATATATATATACCAACCACCTCAATCGAAATTATATACATTTTGATTGAGGTGGTTTTAACATATAAAGGTTCACGGTTCTGCTCCTGGTTGCATCTGTGATATGGTGACTGTTTCTTCTTCTCGCTGTTTACGTTCTGCATCTGGTTTCACTTGGTTACATCCGTGTTGCAGACTCAACACTATGGAAGGTAGGGCATTCTCCTACTCCTGCTTTACCTACAACCATCAGGAATGCCAGTTCCCTGGACTGTTTTAAGAAATTGCTTAATACTAACCTTTTTAGTATTGCTTTTAATCTGTAAGGATTTCTATTATTTTTAACTATTTGTGCATTTAGTATTTTATGTTTTTTATTGTTGTTCTACTGTTCTGTAGTGCTTTGAGTTTATGAAAAGCACATTACAAATAAAATGTATTATTATTATATTATTTATTTTTTACACAAATTAAGGGAATTTAATTCAACATTTGACATTTTCATCCCTTTGTTTCTCATGCGATACTTCAAAATGTGTATTAACACAGGCTGATTGAAACCCAGCTTATTTATTTATTTAATGGTGAAATAAAAATGGCAAAAAAACTCATTTAGTAATCAGTTATCTGCCTTTAGCCAAATAGTTTCATTATAATCAGTTTAGGTTTCAGCCAAGAAGTTTATTATATTACAATAATGTAAATATTAGGTATGGGAGAAGAATAAGAGGGGGCACGGTGGAGGCATTTTTGTGTGGAGTTTGCATGTTCTCTCTGTGTTTGCATAGATTTTCTCCGGGTGCTCGGTATAGGTGGATATGATCAACTAAATTTGCCATAGTGTAAGAATGGGAGAACGTGTCAGTGTTTTCCTGCACTGAGGGTTGCATTGCCAGTGCTAGGTTGCAGCTGAAAGGGCTTCTGCTATGTAAAACATATGCCTAAATAATGGTTCATTCCACTGTGGCAACCCCTAAAAAAGCAAGGAATAAGCTGAAAGAGTAAAAAAAAATTTGATGAGTTTTGATATTTGTTTAGGGGGATGGGCAATTGGGGTGATTTTGTTACACAGACCTGGCAACCCTGAAGGGGAAGCATGCTTTTTATTAAAAAAAAAATAAAAAATCATTGACAGCAACTATGACCTCAGTGAAGCCCAGGATCTTTTTATTCAACCAACGACAGCTAAGAGAACTGTAAAAGTTCACCTTCAACATTTGTAATGTGCCACATTACAGCATTAATCATAAAACTGAGTGAAATAATGCAAGGCCTGACTTGATGGATCCTGAAAAGTTGCTATCATACTACAATTGCACAGCTGCATGATCTTGGATATGGCAACAGGAAAGAAAAGTAACTTCAGAGCCAGAACTTACTACATTGTGATGAAATATGATCAAAACAAAGATATTTTTCTTTAGAATAATGCACACTGATGAAGCGTCCCCGGGACATTTATAAACACGCTCAAGGAAAGTATTCCCATGCATGAAATCAATTTCACGTCGTCTTGAAAGAAACGTGCACAACTTTATGATGCTGTCTGTTTTTCTAACATGTTCATTTGTATTATTCCAACCTCCAGATTTATTAAAGATCGTACTGTGTGTTTATGTTTGTAAACCTCCAGATAAATAAATATGAGGTTTTTGCGTTCTACGAAAGTGGCAAGGCTCCCGGTCTTTAATGCACTGAGAGTAACTCGGCTCCATGTACCGGAAAGATTATTCATGCGTAACAATTCAATTTATCAGGAAGTGGGGGTGAAATAGATTGAGGGACGTTTTGTTATCCTCTCACTCGGGCCATCAGGTGAGGAGGGGAACAGGACCTGGTCATCTCCCAAGAAATCAATCAGTGTAAGCGTGTACAGATCTCTCTTCTCGCTCTGCCTCTCTGGCCATCTGAGCAAATCAATTTCCCCTCATTCATTCCTGCGGCCTCCTCCCGGGGCATCTGCCTGTCAGAAAATCTGCATCTTTCACCTGACAGATTACCATTGAGGAAAAAAAATAAGATGCGAGAAAATGAGAGAGAGGGGGCTCAAACTCTCAGTTAGAAACTCAGTGTTGCCAAGGAAACCACTCAGGATATGAGCAGAAAAAAACACACCAAGTCTCTCTTGATGTGAGATGACTGACAAGTCTTTAAAGAATAAAATCAAGCTATTAAAGTTTCAATTACTGTAAAATCTGCACTGGAGATTCATCATTTATTTTGAGTCAGCTTGTTTGCATGCAATGTACATGCTACTTTGTGAAGTTAATTTATAAACTAATTTCGAGAGGATCACGTGCTTATGATTGCTTGCGGCTGGTGTCGCATTATCCAATTTATGACTCACCAATCAGACGATTCCCAAGCCACTATAAATACCCTAGGTTTCATATAACAGCCATCTTCATTTAAAGAACCCCCCCCCCACTCCTCCTCCTTACCTAGATGGGTGGCACGGTGGCCCAGTGGTTAGCACTGTTGCCTCACAGCAAGAACATCACTGGTTCTAGTCCTTACCAAGCCAGCCAACGTTTCTGTGCGGAGTTTAAACGTTCTCCCTGTGCTCACATGGATTTCCCCCGGGTGCCCCGGTTTCCTCCCACCGTCCAAAAACATGCAACTTAAGTTAACTGACTAATCCAAATTGGCACCATAGACATGCAAGTAGTTATCTCTTTAGAACAATCACTATCTGTTTATTAGCTTCTACAGCAGGGGAGTTCTCGAGATCTACCTGAGCTCAAATTCCCCTCTTGCCCTGCAACGGGAGAGAGCCCCACGCACGAAGATCTTATGAGCTCAGGGCTCTCACCTGGGACATCATGCCAAACAAGCTTTATAATCAATTATCAGCTAAGTGTGAACTCTTAAAATTTATTGCTAGACTATAAAAAATGACTGAATATAAAAATGTTTATAAAAATTGTAAAAACCTTATAGCAAAGCATACTATGTTATGCAAATAAAGACTTGAAATATAACTTGCCTAATTACAATTGCTAAAATATAGATTTGTAATTATATTTATGTCAAGTTATGTGTAGCTGTGTAAATAGTTGTCAAAAAAAATCATATATTAAATTTCAATTAATAAAATGAGCACAGCAACAAACAAAAATGCCTTGTCAGTGTTGGGGGTATAATTACAAGTAACCTGAGTTACAAGTAACAAGCAACGTAATGCATTACATTTAAAAATTGAGTAACAATATTTGAGTTACTTTAAAAATGTTATGCGAGTTACTTTTTAGTTTAGTTAATTCAATTTTTAATGTAGTTAAGTTAAATCCCGTATGCAATGAGAGAATTCAGGAAGAGACATAAATAAAGATAACAGAGCCTTACATTTCTGCGGTAGAAGTATTCTTATTATTTTTAAGATATGGAAGTAAAAGAAAAGAAAATTATCTGAATGGACAGTGTTTTGACTTTTTATTAAGACAAAAAGTACAAAAGTAGCAAACACATTGCTTTAAACTATTATTAATCTGCATATATGGCATGTAGAGCTCTGGAGTCAGGAAGTTCTTCAAAGATAACATTATCCTCCTTTTTTTTAAGGTAAATAAAGACTATACAGTGAGTTGTTAATTGAAGAGCTCCTCTATTTAAAACAAAAAAACCTGCAAGTTTTGAACGAGATCAAGCCTCAGCCAGGTCAGAAAAAGTAACGCAAATGTAACGCAAAAGTAACGTAAGACATTACTTAACATAAGTAACTAATTAACTTTTTACGGAGTAACTTAATATTGCAATGCAGTACTTTCAAAAGTAATTTTCCCTAACACTGTTTCTTATAGTGTTGGATTTTAGAATATGAATGCCAAAAAATGTCCTTTAAATTAATAAAATATTACTGTCGAAGTCACTATTTTAAGGCATTTATGATTTAAGCCAATAAATGTAGACTACAGTAACAAAATCATCTAAATGTATTCTTCTTCTTTTTTTTTTTTTTGCTCATGTATCTGCTGCCATCTGTCTTTTAATATTACCAGCAGGCACAGGATGTCAACATGACGTCAGATTGACGTTGCACCCCAGCGACGTCAGAACCCAACATCAGGTTGATGTCAATGTCTATCATCTGACAGATGTTGCATTTTAGTTGCTTTCCAACGCAACCTAAAAACAACAACATATCAGCGTCTAAGGATGTTACAGCTTGATGTTGTGTGGACGTTACCACTATGACGTTACCACTATGACGTCTATCAGACTTTAGATTTTGTTTGCCATATCTGAAGAATAAATGTGAGTATTTGATGTCAACATGACATTGGTTTAAGATGTTGGCTCAATGTTGGATTGTCACTTTTCAACACAATCAAATATCAACATAATTTCACATCGTTATTGGACATCAAAATAACGTTGTCCTTAGACCTAAATCTAACCTAATATTAACGTCTTATGACATTGTGTGTCTGCTTGGTTGTTTTCAAAACGCTGTTGTCAATACAATTGACTTTGACTTGACCTTGACTTTAAAAGGTTTATTTAGAGTACTGAAATGATAGGATCGCTTACATAATAGGATTCTGCTGTGAAAGCCTTCTTGGGGTCAGATTCGGAAATTCATTTAACGCACAAACTTTCACAGTGCATTGTGGGTATTCTATAGCCACTGAGTACGATCCATTGGTTGAGCACTCGTTATTGCGATAACGATATTTATCGTTTTGCGATAAATATTGCGATAACGATATTTCTTACAATATAACATTTCCCTATAAAAATACTTTTTGTATTACTTGTTTTTAAATCATTTATTTAATAATATTAAAATAAACAGGTAAAGTTTATGTTTCAAATTTAATTCAGACTAAAAAATGAGTCGAGGTGCAAACATTTTGTCTTTAAAACACTTTAAATGAGTGAAAGCAGATATTCTGAATGATTGGCTGTTGCCATTTTTCCCTCTCACCAATTTTTTTATCTGGGTTCACATTTAGGCTGCTCCAGCCAATAGCAAAACAGCAATTACTGGGGAGGTCGAAATAAAGATAGTACAGCCTTATCTGATTGGTCAAATTTAGATAAACAATCAATGCATTAAAAAAAAAAAAAAACTAATTTATCACACAAGCCTACGATTTGTATATTATCACGATAACAATAATTTAGATATATTGTGTAGCCCTAATTGAGTGCACTTCAGAACATCCACTATGGTTTTGGACAGCACTATAAATGGCTGTTAGCTCAAACAGTGCACTGTTTAAGGGTATAGGGGGCAATTTCAGATATGGCCACTGTTTACAATGGCTTCTTTTGATCTCAACACACCTGTAGGAAAAACAATGTTTGCAGCCAGTGGGCACAATGAATTATCTTGTCACAGTCTGGACTGTGAGGATGGGTCAGAAAAGCTCACCCCGTTACTAAGGTTTATCTTAATAGTATAAGACAACCAGTCTTCTGCTGGTAAACTGCTAAAGTAATTGTAGTAGGTGTCCGGATAATCCATATCCCTAATCTGATTTTAGCTCTGACACTTGGCACTGGTACTAAACAGCTGTCAGTTTCTGCCATAAGTTCAACAAAATGTGTTATTGCGGTTTACAAGTTCTGTTTTCACCCCATCACTTCCTGATATCTGAGTGAAATAACTTCTTGAATAAGAAAAAATGTAATCAGGACTTGAGTTTGCGTAGCATGGCTGTAGCTTGCAATTGGTGGATCTTCTGTGATTGACAGGATGATCCCGCCTACATGTGGACCTTGCAATATTTTATTTTGATGCAATTTATGTTGTGATATGACCACAATTTACACAGACGGATTGAAAAGCTCTATTTGAAATGAAATCATTCATTTAGATTGATTGGAATAATCTTGTAGACAATTGCAAGAAGAAATAAATAAGATAAAGCAAATATAAAGGTGAAATAAGTAGTCAGATATTCAGTTACAGTAATACAATACAATATGATGCGATATTATCATATTTTGCTCCTGATAATGATAGATGATGATATCAGCAATATGTCACAAGAAAACCATCCACAATATATCATGATATTTGTAAATGAAGAGGGAAAATGCATCAAAAAGTTAGAAGATATATTTCTTTTATTATCAGCACGCATACTCACCGGCCACTTTATTAGGTATGCTTGTCCAACTGCACGTTAATACAAATATCTAAACAGCCAATCACATGGCAGCAACTCAATGCATTTAGGCATGTAGACATGGTCAAAACAATCTGCTGCAGTTCAAACAGAGCATTAGAATGGAAAGGAAACATGATTTAAGTGACTATGAATGTTGTTCATAATGGTTGTTGGTGCCAGACGGGCTGGTCTGAGTATTTCAGAAACTGCTGATCTACTGGGATTTTCAAACAAAACCATCTCTAGGGTTTACAAAGAATAGTCCAAAAAAGGAGAAAATATCCAGTGAGCGGCAGTTCTGTGGGCGCAAATGCCTTGTTGATGCCAGAGGTCAGAGGAGAATGGCCAGACTGGTTTGAGCTGATAGAAAGGCAACAGTAACTCAAATAACCACTCATTACAACCGAAATATGCAGAAGAGCATCTCTGAACGCACAACACGTCCAACCTTCTGCTGCAACATTCGGATTGTAGGGTCAAAATTTGGCATCAACAACATAAAAGCATGGATCCATCCTGCTTTGTATCAACGGTTCAGGCTGGTGATGGTGTAATGGTGTGGGGGATATATTCTTGGCACACTTTGGGCCCATTAGTACCAATTGAGCATTGTGCCAATGTCACAGCCTATCTGAGTTAGGGCTGTGTATTGGCAAGGGCCTCACGATACGATACATATTGCGATACATGGGTCACGATACAATAAATATTGTGATATATTGCAATAGTTTGTATTAGTGTGTCACAATATATTGACAACTTGATAAAGTCGGCAGACAAATTAAAATTCCAATTCACTAAAATTGCACAGTGTGATTGAACAGAGAACTATGTATATTGCAAAGCTTACAAATGGCTTTTTTTTGGTCTAATTCAGTACTCCCTGGTATAGCGTTTAGGGTTGGGCTATGTTGACCAATTTGCCATCGTACGATGTCTAATGTGAAACATGGCGATGGACCATGGCATCGTCGTCATAGGGGGAGGTGAACTAATTATTTATGAATAATTAATAAATTCATAACTAATTAATTATTTGTAGCCTACCGTTTCAACTACCTGACCCGCATGACCTTTGTTTTACTCATAACCAAATCATAAATGAATAAATAAATAAAGATAAGTTACACACAAATTACCACCTGTCAATCACTTTTTCTGCGGGACTCGATCTGGCATGACTAGGCAGAGTGAACCATGCCGTTATGGCGTCCACACACTTGCTTGGTAAAAAAGCTGCACAACCAACAGGAACTAACCAACAGTATCTGAGGTTTTCAAAAAAATTACTTAGTACAAGTTTGAAAGCGAAAGACTGAAGCAGTGTACTGACGCTGTGACACGTTACCTGAGAGATTCAAAAGACTGAAGTTGAAGAGTTGTTAGATAGAGACAAGATTAATTAAATATCACGTTTAACAACTAACTTATTGTGAGACGCAATCCAGTGGTACATCCTTGATAAACTGTCCGTACCAATGATTGTATAAAATATAGAGTTCGTACAGTTCTCTGGAGTTCAATCGAGTGCATGGCAGTGTGTGTGTGTCAAAAGTAACTTTCCCCAACACGGTTTCTTATAGTGTTAGATTTTAAAATTTGAATGCCAAAAAATGCCCTTTAAATGGGGGGGGGGGGGGGGGGGTGGCTGTGTGTGGTCACGTGATGTGCATTTTCAGCAGATGGAGAGCTGTTCAGAAATGCTTAGTGAAACACCAGTTTGGATGTGGATGA
The DNA here is from genome assembly GCA_903798205.1 of Danio tinwini. Classification (NCBI taxonomy): domain Eukaryota; kingdom Metazoa; phylum Chordata; class Actinopteri; order Cypriniformes; family Danionidae; genus Danio; species Danio tinwini. The sequence goes on from CAIGQZ010032693.1 coordinate 2,717,999, forward strand.
TTTTCGTTCTAAAGTGCCATTTTAAAACTAAGCTGTATCAGTGTAAACGGGGCCTGAGTGTGTGTTTTTCACGAGCGTTTTTGCAACGGGTGCGGTGCGGAGGATCGGTGATGCCGCCTCAGCAGCATCATGATGTTTATAGGCCATCGGCGATGGCATTGTCTATCTTCCCAACCCTAATAGCGTTAAAACCAAAGTGCAGCCACACGTCAGCTCTAAAAGCTGGAGGCAACTTTATATTTTCCGCCATGCTCACTCTTGTTTACTTCTGATACCATACTACTTGGTGTTTTGTTTATCGCGAGTTAGCGACATCTACAGGAGCAGAGGAGGAGGTCATTTGGCACAACTTGAATCAATACTTGAGGTTGGACTATCGATACACTATCGTAAAAGAAATTATCGCGATAGTTAGATGTATCGATAATATTGCACAGCCCTAACCTGAGTATTGTTGCTGACCATGTCCATCCCTTTATGATTGCAGTGTACCCATCTTCCGATCGCTACTACCAACAGGATAACGCACCATTCCATGAAGCGCGAATCATCTCAAACTGGTTACTTGACCATGACAATAAGTTCACTGAACTTAAATGGCCTCCACAACCATCAGACCTCAATCCACTAGAGCAGCTTTGGGATGTGGTGGAACGGGAGTTTCGCATCATGGATGTGCAGCCGACAAATCTGCAGCAACTGCGTGATGCTATCATGTCAATATGAACCAAAATCTCTGAGGAATATTTCCAGTACCTTGTTGAATCTATGCCACAAAGGATTAAGGCAGTTCAGAAGGCAAAAGTGTGTCCAATACGATACTAGTCAGGTGTACCTGATAAAGTGGATGGGTGAGTGTATTTCTTAGAATTGCAATGTTGATATATGTCCTGCCCCTATTACTAAATAATCAAATGTGATGTAAAATGTAAATACTGTACATTCTCCATTGTGGATTAACAATATTCTCAACTCCACAATGCAGATGCTGCGATGTGACTTTTACAAATGCACACATTGCAAAATCAATTCTGAAACGATATATTGTGCAGCTCTTATTTAGTCAATTGGTCAAAGAACCGTCGATTTAGAGTTTGTGGTTACTTTAAGAATTTAAGACACTCCTGCAAAGACTTTCTTTTGTAAATGTCTTTGCAGGTGTGTGTGTTTGTTTCTCTTTACAGCACAGCGAGTGCTTCTCAGCAGGATGCTAAAATCAGTGGTGAGAGAAAGAGAAATAAGCAGTGGGTATTCATTACTGCCGGACTGAGTCCTCAGCGACTGATCGATCTGCTAAATGAGAAAGTTCAGAAGTGAACTCTAAAAGACTTTCAGGGTGAACGATCGGATTCTTCTTGCAAGTTCTACAGCTAAATAGAGGGGGAGGGGGAGAGAGAGAGAGAGAGAGAGAGAGAGAGAGAGA
>CAIGQZ010032693.1:2780263-2800280 GCA_903798205.1 Danio tinwini
ATCTAATAGTATCTAAGAATAGCCCTTAAACAGTCATTTAAAATATAGGCGACTTCCCATCAAGCAATTTTGTGTTTAATAGATGTCTAATAGAGGTATAAGCATAAATGGTTTGGCTAAAAAAAGGGTAAATTTGGGACATCAGTCAAAATCTAATAGACGTCTAAGAAGAGCCCAAAAATAGCCATCTAAAACATAGATGACTTCCCATCAGGCAGTTTTATGTTTATTAGGTATGTAATAGATTTCTAAACACAAATGGCTTGGCAAAAACAAGGCTAAATTTAGACTGTAGGTCAAATTCTAATAGACATCTAAGAATTGCCCAAAAAGGGCCATGTAAATATATGTGACATCTCATCAACCAATTTTGTGTTTATTAAATGTCTAATAGACATCTAAACATAAATGGCTTTGCTAAAACAAGGCTAAATTTGAGCTGTTATTAAAAATCTAATAGAATAGTCCTTAGACAGTCGTCTAAATAATAGGTGACTTCCCATCAAGCAATTGTGTCTATTAAACATCTGATAGATGTCTAAAAGATATCTAATAGACATCTAAACTTAAATTGTTTGGCAAAAACAAGGCTAAATTTGGGCTCTCAGTCAAAATATTATAGAAGTCCAAGAATAGCCCTAAAATAGCCATCTAAAAAATAGATGACTTTTTTCTATCATGCAATTTTGTGTTATTAAATGTCTAATAGAGGTCTAATAAACATCTAAACATAAATGGCTTGGCTAAACCCAGGCTAAATTTGGGACATCAAGAATAGCCTAAAAATAGCCATCTAAAATATAGGTGACTTCCCATGAAGCAATTTTGTGCTTAATAAACATCTAATAGATGTCTAAACATAAATGGCTTGGCAAAAACAAGGCTAAATTTGGGCTGTCAGAAAAATCTAATAGATGTTTAAGAATAGCCCTTAAACAGTCATTTAAAATATAGTTGACTTCCCATCAAGCAATTTTGTGTTTAATATATGTCTAATAGAGGTATAAGCATAAATGGTTTGGCTAAAAAAAGGCTAAATTTGGGACATCAGTCAAAATCTAATAGACGTCTAAAAATTGCCCAAAAAGAGCCATGTAAAATATATTTGACTTCCCATCAACCAATTTTGTGTTTAATAAATGTCTAATAGACATCTAAACATAAACGAATTTGCTAAAACAAGGCTAAACTTGGGCTGTTATTCAAAATCTAATAGATGTCTAAGAATAGTCCTTAAACAGTCATCTAAATAATAGGTGACTTCCCTTTAAGCAATTTTGTGTCAATTAAACGTCTGATAGATGTCTAAAAGATATCTAATAAACATCTAAACTTAAATTGTTTGGCAAAAACAAGGCTAAATTTGGGCTATCAGTCAAAATATTATAGACGTCTAAGAATAGCCCAAAAATAGTCATATAAAATATAGGAGACTTCCCATCAAGCAATTTTGTGTTTAATAGTCTGATATATGTCTAATAGTCATCTGAACATACATGGTTTGGCAAAAAGAAGGCTACATTTGGGCTCTCAGTCAAAATCTATTAGATGTCTAAGAATAGCCCTAAAATAGCCATCTAAAATATAGATGACATTCCATCATGCAATTCTGTATTTTTTAAATGTCTAATATATGTCTAACAGACATCTAAACATAAATGGTTTGGCAAAAACAAGGCTAAATTTGGGCTCTCAGTCAAAATCTAATAAACGTCTAAAATATAGATGACTTTCCATCATGCAATTTTTTGTTTAATAGACATTTAATAGAGATCTAATAGATGTCTAAACAAACCGCCTGGCTAAAACAAGGTTAAATTTGGGCAGTCAGTCAAAATCTAATAGACATCTAAGAATATGCCAAAAACAGACATCTAAAGTTTAGGTGACATCCCATCAAGCTATTTTTTGTTTATTAAATGTCTAATAGATGTCTAACAGACGTCTAAACATAAACAGCACAAACTAAATTAATTTTGGTCTGTCAGCTAAAATCTAATAGACATCATCTAAAAATATAGGTGACATCCCATCAACGAATTTTGTGTTTATTAAACGTATAAGATTTTTTTTTACAATGAAACAACATAAAAATAAGGTCAGATAGAAAAAGCTGCGCCTTTGAGTGATTGCAGCCTTAATTTACAATGCCATCAAATATACAAGTGTACACAGTGACTACAATGTAATCAGTTATTAATATTTTATTGTGTCTCTCTAGTAATTAATAAGCTGGCATCATTTTTCGGCATGTTTCCTCTGATATTACAAATGAAAAATATAAATGCAGAGCACACAAACATGTTTTGCTCTCTATAGCACAACTTATAAAATCTACAGTACAGCAGAACGTTAGAATGAAAGGCAAAGTAAGATTTTTCCTTGGACACCAATGTACAATACAGATAGCATGATGTACAATGGGTGAAATATAAATGCACACTTGGCACATTTTGGGCTCATTAGTACCAATTGAGCATTGTGTCAATGCCACAGCCTACCTGAGTATTGTTACTGACCATGTCCATCCCTTTATGACCACAGTGTACCCATCTTCTGATGGCTACTTCCAGCAAGATAACTTACCATGTCATAAAATGCGAATAATCTCAGACTTGTTTTTTTGAACATGACAATGAGTTCACTGTACTCAAATGGCCTCCACAGTCACCAGATCTCAATCTAATAGAGCACCTTTGGGATGTGGTGGAATGGAAGATTGGCATCATGGATGTACAGCTGACAAATCTGCAGTAACTGTGTGATGCTATTATGTCAATATGGACCAAAATCTCTGAGGAACATTTCCAGCTTGTTGACCTTATGCCATGAAAGATTAGGGCAGTTCTGAAGGCAAAAGTGGGTTCAACCTGGTACTAATAAATTGGCCGGTGAGTGTGAATATGTATATAAATTCAATATACATTCAGTATATATTCAGTACACTAACTATTATGTAAACGAATGGCCAAAACTTAAAAAAGAGGTGTCTATGTAAATAATTCCACGTATATATTTGTCATGTGCCCACTGCTCGGTTACTACAGTTCAATGTCACATGAGAGTGAGTCCTGCATCTGTCCAACAAACTGTCAGTGGTGTCTGAAAGCTGAAGTAACTTCAGACAGACTTCCAGATCTTTGGTAATGGTGCACACAGCAGGCCGTCTCTCTGAAGGACTCATTTCATTTAACAAAGGCAAAGAGTTTGATTCCATGCTTGACAGTCGGTTCACAATAACCTTTATCTGCTCTTTTATTGTGGTCAAGATGAATCCGGCACTCATTTTCCCATTAAAAACACTTTGGAGTGGTTTTTCTTTCATCCGGTAAGAGGAGGATTACGCAGCACAGCTGGAAGCTTCAGAAAGTGAATTACAATTTTCAATTCTGACAGGTAGAAAGTGAGCAACAAGCCTGAAAATCATGTTGAAGAACAGCTTGGCCCAGAGAGAAACCACCTGCTCCCTCTTAAAAACTCGTCCTTTCACTTCTGTATCGCACAGCCACTCCAGGCAAATCAAGATCCTTCAGAAGCACTTTCACTGCAGCAAAAGAGCAGATCCTGGTGCTTTTCAAACCTTGGGTTCTTCCAATTTCCTTTTTTTTTTGCAAATCCATTTGATGTTTAATTAAATTAAATGTAGAAACAGATTTAATTTGGGAAAAAACGTGGAAATGCACAGTAATAATAATAATAATAATAATAATAATAATAATAATAATAATAATAAACAAACATATAATAACAATAAAAATAAACATAATAAAATAAAATAATAAATACCATAAATTAATAAAATAAATTATTAAAATAAAATAATAGAAAATAAATTAAGTTAAATGAATATAGTAATAACAATAATAATACAATTGATTAATAAAATATAAAAAAGGTAATAGTAATAATATTAATAATAAACAATTAAACAATAATAAAAAAATGAATAAATTGAATTATTAAAAATATAATAAATTTAAATTAAATAAATTAATATAATAATAATAAACATTATATATATATATATATATATATATATATATATAATTATTTTAAATTAATAAATTAATAATAATAATAAACAGAATTAAAAAAAAATACAAACATTAAATTAATAACAATGTATAATAAATAAAAATAAATAAAATAAATGAATATAATAATAATAATGATAATAATAATAAACATAATTAAATAATAATAAAATAAACAAAATTAATTAATAAAAATTATAAATAAAATAAATGAATATAATGATAATAATAACAATGATAATATAACAGTAATAATAATGATAAATTAATAAGTAATAAATTAAAATAAATTAAATTAATAATAATAATACAAAATAATTTATTTAAAAAAAAAATATATATATATATTATTAATTATTCTAACAATAAATAAAAAAATATAAATTAAATAAATGGAAAAAATTCATTAAATAAATAATAATAATAATAAACTTTTGTCATGTATATCCAATTTGAAAGAAGCCAAAAACGAAAACGCCTGAATCACAACACACTACAATATGCACACTGTCCCTGTAATTCTCTCCTTGACTCTGTCCTCTTTATTTGCATTAGACAGACCTAATGATGAGGAACAGATTGTAATGATTGTTAGCGCGAGACAAAATGTACACTGCTTTTTTATTAAATGTCTTTCTGTCGTATTTAACTCAATAATCTTCAGCTTTTTTCCTCCCTCCACCACAGCTAATATTTGTCGTCTCGCCTCGCCATCTGCTCGCCGGCCCACTGTTTCACAGCAAATGAATGCCTGACATTTGCAGAAGTGAATCCATATGTTTTGGAGGTCTTCAGTAATAGCGGCGCTCGGTGTCGTATTCAAATGCCACCAGAATGCAACAAGCAGGGGAAAAACACGGGTAGGAGAACCAGCGGGCCCGTATATGAATCATCAATGACCTTTCAGCCGTTTTCTGGGCTTCCTCTCGCCGGAAAGACAGAGCAGAACAGAAGCAGAGATGAAGGAGGAGCAGATAATTAAAGCAGAAGTCTGCATGTTCAGTAATAATCATCTGCAGGTCTGTTTTCTCTGGCCGGACGAGGTGAAGAACGGAGATTTTGAGGTGCGTTTCTCTCAAAAAGCAAGTTCTGCCTTCATTAACAGCGATTCTGCACGGCAAAGCAATCCGTAAATTAGCGGTTTTCCTTATTTTGTGCTTCATATTTTTATTTTCCCGTTTATTAATGTCTTTTAATAGCATTATGACATCTCGATCTTACTTTCAACAACTTTTCACCTTAAAGTTGGACACAATAACAACTTTATGTAAAAGCCACAGGGTTGTGTGTTTGATTGATTATTTATTTATTTATTTATTTATTTATTTATTTATTTATTATTTCATGTTTATTTTTTTCTTTGATTTATTTATTGTTTCATTAATTTATTCTTTCATTTATTCTTTTATTTATTTATTTTCATTTATTTATTCATTCATTTATTTATTTATGCTTTCATTTATTTATTCATTCATTTATTTATTCTTTCATTTATTTATTTATAATTTCAATTATTTATTCATGCTTTCACTTATTTATTTATTCTTTCATTTTTAACTTTTTAATTAATTAATTTATTCTTTCATTTTTAATTTATTTATTCTTTTTTTCTTTCGTTTATTTTTTTATTCTTTCATTTATTTATTTTTATATTTATTTATTCACTCTCATTTATTTTTTTACTCTCATTTATTTATTCTTTCATTTATTTATTTATTCTTTCATTTATTTATTTATTCTTTTATTTATTTATTCTTTCATTTGTTTATTCTTTCATTTATTTATTCATTCTTTCATTTTTTTATTTATTCTTTTATTTATTTATTCTTTCATTTATTTATTAATTTATTCTTTCATTTATTTATTTATTCTTTCCTTTATTTATATCTTTTTAAATGTAATGTAATGTGTGCATTTATAAAGCACATCTATTGTACCCCTATAGGGGGTTCTTTCCACACCACTACCAGTTTGCTGCATCCACTTGGATGACGCAACGACAGTCACAGGACAACGGCATCAGTGCGCTCACCACACACCACCTATAGGTGGATGGAGTGAAGAGACAGTGATGGAGCCAATTCGGTGGACAGGGATGATTGGGAGGCCATAATGGGTAAGGACAATGGGGTTACACCCCTACTCTTTAGGAGAAGTGCCATGGAATTTTTTATGACCACAAAGAGTCAGGACTTCGGTTTAACATCTCATCCGAAAAACGGCACTTACTGACAGTATAGTGTCCCCTTCACTATACTTGGGCATTAGGACTCACACAGACCGCAGGATGAGTGTCCCACTGCTAGCCTCACTAACACAGCTTCCAGCAGCAATCACGTTGTCACATGTGGTTTCCCATCCAGTTACTGGAGTTATTTTTTTGTTTGAAGTAATCAATCAGAGAACAGGAGAAAGTGCATTACTTGATCATTTTAATATAACATATTAATAATGAAATCCAAAAATTATAGTATAATATTGAGAGATAATTTTAATTTTGTGGCCCACCTGCAGGATCGCTGAGCCCCTCTTGTGGGTCATGGCCCACCAGTTGAGAATCCCTGGATTAAGGTGATCATTATGAGCTAAAGAACAAAATATAGAAAAAAAAATAAACTTTGTTTGAAAAGTATACCAATAGGCTAAACAACAATTAGTTATACAAATGTTCCCTATCACCAATTTTACATTATTAATGTATGCAGTTTACTGTGAATTTCACATTTGTTAGATCACTCCAGTTTAAGGAAAATACATGGGAAATGCTTTTCTGAAATGCACCACGCAATTCTGAAATGAGTCATACACTTACAATAACAATACAGTGTTCACAATTCATTGATTCTCATAAATCTTTTTTTTTTATGATAATAATTTTATAATACATGCTAAATGTATCCACACCGCTGCTTTATATTCTTACCCAAATACAAAACAAAAATGAGTTGTACAATTTAACATTTCATAGTTTTACCCATACAACCAGCTGTCATTTGTTCTTTTTTCCATCCATCAGTTGTTATTCCTCCTTTCTCATCCTCATATTTTATTTCTGCATGCGTGCATCTGATGCCAGAATGTGAGGTTGCTTCGAAGTCACAGAAAGTGCAAACTTCAAAACCAAAGCGGATTAGTGTGACAGTGCATGCTGCCCGAGTAAAAATAGAGAAAAAGAGAGATTACAACACTTCTCTTTTTCCTCTTGGATTGAAGCAACAGGCTATAGCAAAAACAGCTCTCTATCAGTCAGATATCTGTCCTTACACAACAACACCACACTCTCCTGCGTCTCCTCCAGCTGGAATTGCCCAATCAGCAGCTTGTTTTGATGTGTGTGTGTGTGTGTGTGTGTGTCAGTCAGGATGTAATCTGAGCTCCACACATACAATATAAGCAGAGATTCAGCACCACGGACAGCTCCTGCACACACTCTAGGCCTGCACAATATGGGGGAAATAAGTATTGAACGCATCACTATTTTTCTCAGAAAACATATTTCTAAAGGTTCTGTTGACTTGAAATTTTTACTGGATGTTGGTAAATACCAAAGGCATACATATATGCAAAGAAAACAAAACTAATTAGTGAAGTTATGTGTAATAAAATGAAATGATGCAGGGAAAAAGGTATCAAACACTTGAAGAAAGTGAGGTGAAAGCCCAGACAGCAGCTGACTGATCTCTCAGTAGTTAAGATCATGCAGAATATGTAGTTCATAAGTACTAATAAACAGCCAATATTTCAATAGCATGCATGCTAATAAGCAACTAGTTAATAGTGAGAATTGGTCCCTAAAGTGTTACTTCATTAATTCATTTTGATTGGTTGTGATAAATATGTAGGGAAGTGAATCATGCATATGATTTAGTAAACAAATTACAAGCATTTATAAATGCAATAAAGCAGATAAAAGTAGATTAAAGCTGCAAGCAGAATGAAAGGGACCTTGCACCTGGGCTCACCACCGCCCATTGGCCTTAGGACAGAGGTGGGCAAACTGCGGCCCGCTGAACACTGTCATCCGGCCCACGAGGGAGTTTTTAAAATGCTGCTTCTGAGTAACGGTTTGGTTTCAGAATTAGTAAATTAATGATGCAATACAAGTGAACGTGGTACAGTTAGTGCAACCAGTAGAATTAGAACACACTCTCGGATAGGGCTGTGCAATTAATCAAAATCGAATCGCAATCGCAAGAGGCTGCGATATGGCATATATATTATTTAACTTCCCCCACTCAGAGCAAATGCATGAGTCTGTGTGTGACGGTCGTCTGTGTGTAACAGCCTTACTAGCCAATCGAGTGAGCCCACTTTCGTACTGCCCAATCAGAATTGCGCAACCAAACTATGTGGAACGCCCACAATAACAAACAGGAAAGCGCAAACGGCTATACGAGGAGCGTCTTGCTAAAAATCAGGGGCGTAGATTTAGCATGTTGGAGGGGGACCAACAATTGAAATGTCCCCACCAATAATTTAATGCCTTCCAAATTTGCGCTGTCAATATTGACCTAGACATGTTAACCTAGAAAGGCTGTGCCTTTCCCTGCTGTCATGTGAGACGCTGTAGCTGCGTTCAGAAAAGCAGCGCCAAAACAGCGCAAGTGAATTTCCAGTGCAAGAATGAGGTGTGTGAGGTGTGTGACACACACAGAGGATGGTGGCAGCAAAAAAATGACATAAAGAGCTTTTTTCAACGAAAAGTGTAAGTCACATAAACTCAAGTTCATTACTGAATGAGTCCATCATGATAACGGCGTTAATGCTTGTGTTTTCCCTGCTTTAACGCACAGTCTGTCGTTATAGCAGGCTGATAAAGTCTACAATAACTATTAAAGAAATCTGTTTTGTGTTAATGTGATATGATTCTGTCCGATATTACATATTCTACGCATACTGCCACTATAAATAAAAGTAATTTTTTGAAGGATTTGACATGTGGCCCTTCACTTGGTTTGAAAACTTGATGTGGCCCTCAGGTCTAAAAAATTTTGCCCACCACTGCCTTAGGATGACAGAGAACAGTGGACAGTAATAATTTAATCTGGTAAACATAAAAAACCTGATAAAAATCACAGATTTATGCCAAACTTCCTTCTGTCAGCAGGTGGCGCTATGACTGTGACTCAATATTGGCATGTAGATGTCTTCAGAAGAGGAATCTCATTGAACCTGTCAATTTTCAGGCAGATCGGACATTGTGTGGCTGAGTTGTAAGAAGGTGTGTAATGGATCTCGGTTGATCCGTGATTGAATCACAACCCATAATTCGAAAACCCAGTTTTCCTGTTTTGTGCCACGTTGTTTAAAGAGCAAATCCATTTGTGGACTCATGGGTGTACCGGTCAAGAATGAAGGTGTGTTAAGGTGCATTGTTGAAGCGTTGCTATTTTGAGGAACTAAAACAGACCGTGCAATAGACCAGCTGAAAGCAGATCTAAAGTCCAGAGTAGAGCACGTTAGTTGTGCGCCTACATATTGCTTAACACACACAGGATGTACAGCAATACGCAAATATCTTTACAAATGAAAAATAATTAAAATGTTACAAAATTATTACTTTCTACATAAATATAAAAACCACTGCTTTCATGTCTCATCACAGGGGGGCTTTTTCAGTTTATTCCCGACAATTTGCTTTGGTATAATGTTATTATTATTATCTGTATTATTTATTATATGCATATTTAAATTAGTTTTATTAACAACAACCTTAGATTTGTCCACCTGTCAGGTTTTGGACCATATGGGGCATAAGAACAGGACGTGTGTTTGGATACAAAGTGTGTTTTTTTGACCATACTTTGTTATTATTGTTTATTTATTTGTTTGCTGGAAACTAGAACATAATTTAGAAATAGTTTTGAAACAAATCTTTGTGCTTAACAAATGAAACTAAATACGTAGGCTCACGGATGTCTGTGTGTACAACACTGTTTACTTATCCACGAAAGAGAGAAAGAGAAAGTAAAGGCTAATTGGAGGAGGCTCCTTCTCTATCCTTGCGCTGCAGATGGTTAAACTGAGGTCCTGACTCTCTGTGGTCATTAAAAATCCCAGGATGTCCTTCGAAAAAGAGTAGGGGTTTAACCCCGGCATCCTGGCCAAATCTGCCCACTGGCCTCTGTCCATCATGGCCTCCTAACCCTCCCCATATCATAATTGGCTTCATCACTCTGTCTCCTCTCCACCAATCAGCTGGTGTGTGGTGTGCGTCGTGACATCCAGGTGGATGCTGCACACTAGTGGTGGATGAGGAGATTCCCCCCTTATGTGTAAAGCGTGTTGAGTGCCCAGAAAAGGGCAATATACATGTATTGAATTATTATTAATTATTATTATTAACTGTTTTCTTATTAGTGAAGCGCTCAGTTATTCCATTTACAAAGTCCGCCATGTAAATAGCAAATGTGCCATAAAGTGACGCAACTGACTCTTAAAGAAAATGAGAAATGAGACTCTGATTGGTTTACTCTCAAAACACACCCATAACTCAATAACAGAATAAGCACAACACTGTTAGACCATGCACCGGGGCGCAGAGCATATTTTTCTATCCTTAAAATAGCGGATTTGGACACACTCTTATTGCTTTTGCACCATGCGCTTTAGTCTTTGCGCCTAGATTGTTAAAATAGAGCCCTAAGACTTTAAGACCCAGGGTACACCCTGCAAAGTATAAAAATTTGTATATATCAAATACAGGACGCAGTAGGTAATGCTGTTGCCTCACAGCAAGAAGGTCACTGGTTCGAGTCTCGGCTGAGTCAGTTATCGTTTCTGTGTGGAGTTTGCATGTTCTCCCCGTGTTTGAGTGGGTTTCCTTCGGGTGCTCCGGTTTCCCCCACATTTTAAAGACATGTGCTATAGGTGAATTGGGTAGGCAAAATCGTCCATAGTGTATGAGTGTGTATAGATGTTTACCAGAGATGGGTTGCAGCTGGAAGGGCATCCGCTGCGTAAAACATGTGCTGGATAAGTTGGCGGTTCATTCCGCTGGGGCGAACCCGGATTAATAAAGGGACTAAGCCGAAAAAAAAAATGAATAAATGAATATATCAAATACATTTTGCATTCCAAAACCAAACGCTTGCACACACACACACACATGCAAAACACACACTCACGCTTATATTCTAAGTGTGTATACATTTTATATTCTAAATGAAATGATGTTTCCTAGCCACTCTGTGTCCTTGTCATCCTTATTAAGAGCATAAATCTGTGGAGATGAATAATGTGCAGACCCAGAGGACACTGCATTACAACTGCTGCTTAAAATCAAGGCTCACCAATCACCATCTCTCCGCCGTTCCCATTTCAGCCTTTCATTTCACTAACTGCTTGCTGATGAATAAAATATGCCACTGGATGTAGTCATATGTTGATTTGCTGGATGCGAATGAAATCCCCGTCTCTGGCTGGAGAGAGTTTCAGCGCAAACATGAAAGCTGACGGCGGCTCAACAATGAAATATGGAGAGAGTTACGCGTTACTCAAACTGAACAAAGAGCTTAAAGTGAAGAGCAGGACGCCAAGCACCGTTCTCTTTGTACAAACAAATACGTACAAATAGAAATGTATGTACTGGAAAAGCCGACTGAGAGAAAGTTTGAGTTTATTCACCTTTCTGTTCAAGAAACCTCTTAGAGACGTTTCAAGCTTTTGTGACATAAGAATTATTCTGTTGAAAGTAGACAAAAATATACTGCTATCAGTAATATTGTGATATCATTCAATTAGGAATTCATTTTCCTTCGCCTTAGTCCCTTATTTATAGGGGTTGCCACAGTGGAATGAACTGCCAACTAATCCAGCATTTAATTTATGTAGCAGATGCCCTTCTAGCCACAACCCAGTACTGGGAAACATCCATACACTCTCGCATTTACACACACTCATACACTATGGCCAATTTAGCTCATCCAGATGACTAATACTGCATGTGTTTGGACTGTGGGGGAAACCGGAGCACCCGGAGGAAACCCACACCAACACAGGGAGAACAATCAACTGCCAACTGATCCAGTCAGGACTCGAACAAGCAATCTTCTTGCTGTGAGGCGACAGTGCTAACCACTGAGCCACCGTGCCCTTATTATTTCAATTCAAGTGGTTCTAAAGCTCTATGAGTTAAACACAAACTAAAAGAGGGAAGGAGAACAACCGCACTTTGGCACAGTTAAAGGCAACAGTGCCTAGTGAGAGTAAGATATACAGTATAAGATAAGATATTTTGAAGAAAGTTGAAAACCTGTAATCATTGATCTGCACAGTGGGAAAAACCAATGCTATGGAAGTCAATGGTTACAGGTTTTTGTTCAACAAAAAACAAAACAAAAAATCTCAAACAGGTTTGGAAAAAAAAAAAAAAAAAAAAAAAAGAGTAAATGATGACTGGATTTTTATTTTTTTTTGTGGGGGTGAACCTTCCCTTATGTGTCATATGATCCATCACAAATCAATCTCATGAGCTGATTTGAAGATCAAGAAACATTTATTTTCATTATTCTTGAAAAAAAAGCCTGCTTCACATTTTTGGCCCCAAAAAATTCATTAATCAGAAATTAAACAAAAAATAAAAAGCAAAAAATGTATGATCATATTATGACCATATTATGTTCATTATAAAAAGTATTGCAAAACTTATTTCGTAGCCAATTTTAATGCATCCACATATATAAAATATGCAAATACAGGAAAGTCTCAATTTCAGTCCCAGTGTAAACAGAATAAGTGCTAATTACATGCACATATACACAAAATATTATTCAACTAAGTTTTATATATTTGTTTACCAAACATAAAAAACATGAAGGACTGACAATTCATCACAAAAGAGCAGGGGTCATCAACTATATTTGTCAGAGGGCCAGAGTTTTACTAGACATTCTCCTTGGGGGCCGGACCTCAAAGAAGAAAATCTAATAAAAATCTCATTTTAGCTTAACATTATGTTTAATGTTTATACTTTTTCAATTTCATTACAAAACTGAAAGCATTTGATTCAAGCTCCCATCACCTATACCACAGTCAACCACTAGGAGTGATAGATATTTTGCCTCAACTCAATTAGGCTAAGTCAACTAGGGAAAATGTCATTTTATCCATTGATTAAGCACTGTGAGTAGCCCGTTTCAGCATTGAGATTTGAATTCAAGAACACTTAATGTTTCATTTGATGTGCCAACATTATTTGTGACCTGTTTTGTTCTGGTACCAAGTTATTTATTTGTTATGCAATTTTAAGTTGTGCCAAATAGTTTTTTCTCCATTTTTGTAGTCCTGTGGCAGACATCCAAGTCTCCCGGAAGTTCTGTAAGTCTCCTGCAAATGCATAGAGACTCCCGGATGCCCGCAAACGAATCATAATCTCCCGGAAATCGCGCGTCTCCCTCCCGCTCCTCAATACTTTGCACACCAATCTCCACTGCATCACTTCTTGCACTTCATCACACACACGTCGACCGTACCTACACCCCACCTGGTCTTCACTTATGCTAAAACCTGTTTGAAACAATAAATGCTAAACGCCGCATGGTCTGTCTGAGTCTGTCCTCATTTCGAAGTGTAGCCTAAATATAGTCATAAATGGTGGTTATTCTGACAAGAGACTCAGTTGTTGTTATTTTTAGTTGCTTTAATAGTATGGACCACGATTTTCTCTTTGATACTCACAATTTTGGAATCCAGTCGTGGGCCTGATTGAATGGCTCAACAGGCTGGATTTGGCCTGCCAGTTGATGATCAGTGCAATAGAGCAACAAATAAATATACTAGAAAGATTTCTGAAAGATCAAATTTTGTTTCATAAAAATAACTTTCGTTCAAATAAATTGTAGATAGATAGATAATATTTATATTATCTGCTTTCATTTAAATTGTAATTATAGTATATTTGTTATATATATATATATATATATATATATATATATATATATATATATATAATAGTTATTTTCATCAAGATATATAGTCCAGGCTTATTCCACTAAAATACTAGTTTAATTATTTTACACCTTACTAGCATTGCGTTGGACCCATTTTTTGCCTTCAGAACTGCCTGAATCTTTCATGGCATAGATTCAACAAGGTACTGGAAATATTCCTAAGATTTTAGTCCATATTGACATGATATCATCACGCAGTTGCTGCAGATTTGTCAGCTGCACATTCATGATGCAAATCTTCCGTTCCACTACATCCCAAAGGTGCTTTATTGGATTAAGCTCTGGCGACTGTGGAGGCCACTTGAGTTCAGTGAACTCACTGTCATGTTCAAGAAACCAGTCTGAGATGATTTGTGCTTTATGATATGTTGCGCTATCCTGCTGGAAGTAGCCTTCAGAAGATGGGTACACTGTGGTCATAAAAGGCTGGACATGGTCAGCAACAACACTCAGGTAGGCTGTGGTGCTGACACGATGCTCAAGTGGTACTAATGAGCCCAAAGTGTGCCAAGAAAATATCCCTTACACCATTACACCACCACCGCCAGCCTGAACCATTGATACAAGGCAGGATGGATCCATGCTTTCATGTTGTTGACTCCAAATTCTGACCCTACAATCCGAATGCCGCAAAAGAAATCGAGACTCATCAGACCAGGCAACGTTTTACCGAACTTCTGTTGTCCAATTTTGGTGAGCCTGTGTGAATTGTGGCCTCAGTTTCCTGTTCTTAGCTGACAGGAGTGGCACCCGGTATGGTCTTCAGCTGCTGTAGCCCATCCGCTTTAAGGTTCAATGTGTTGTGCGTTCAGAGATGCTCTTCTGCATACCTCAGCTGTAACAAGATTATTTGAGTTACTGTTGCCTTTCTATCAGCTAGAACCAGTCTAGACATTCCATATTTTTTCTTTTTCAGCCCATTCTATGTAAACCCTAGAGATGGTTGTGCATGAAAATCCCAGTAGATCAGCGGTTTCTGAAATACTCAGACCAGCCCGTCTGGCACCAACAACCATTGCCACCTTCAAAGTCACTTAAGTCACCTTTTTCACCCCATTCTGATGCTTAGTTTGAACTGCAGCAGATCATCCTGACCATGACCACATGCCTAAATGCATTGAGTTGCTGCCATGTAATTGGCTGATTAGATGTTCACGTTAACAATCAGTTGGACCTAATAAAGTGGCCATTGAGTGCATATTAAATATATTATATATTAGTTATATGTTTTCCAAAAATAAATCATATCTGAAAATATATGGGACCTTTTTTGTTATTTTGTCGCATTCTATGCAAAAAATGCTCTAAATGTCAACATTTGTATTTACAATTAAAGAAATTTCATCAGTACTTCACAGAATAAAACAACAATTACATTAAACACAAAACTTTAAATAATAAATCAAAAGAAACTAAGAATTTATAAGTAATCTTTTTCCCCCCAAAACTGAATATATAAATATACTTGAGAACTTTTATAACCTTGTGAAAGTTTAGTGTTGTGATGTTTAGTTTTGAAGGCCAGACTCTCCAATTCTTTCAATGCTTTTTGACCAATTCTTTGCAAAAGCACAAAACTGCAAAATGAGTTCAGTTGAACCAAAGATTGTGTCTAATGAGAGTCTTGCTGTGTTTTTTCTTCTTTTTTCTTACAACATTTTACAAAATTAATAAAAAAATAAAAACAGTAAAAAGCAAAAGACATCCTTAAAGAGCCTCTATTATGGGTTTTTGAAAATGATCTTCCATGCAGTGTGTAACAGCTCTAAGTGAAGTGAAATATTCAGCTAAGGCTTAAATCTGAAAGTGCACCATGTTTAAAACTATTGATTCATCTATAAAAGAGTCGACTCATAGTGGTTCAAATGAATCGTGTGGGTAACGAATTTTTAGCCGTGTCGGCTTGACGTCAACACAGAACTTAAGCTCCGCCCATTTGTTGCATGTGCAAACCAAGCGGCAACCTTCCGCTCTCCCTCTGGAAGCCAATATGGAAGTAACTAAAACTGCAATTCATCAACTCACCTTGGAGGGCTGGCTCCAGGAAGTCCAAGTGCTTTATTTCTGCATTGGTAAATTGCCCATTTTTACAGGTGATAAAAATATGTTTACAGCCTGGTACAAACGATGGCTTTGGTGCATATAGCTATGATTACCCTTCATGAAAACTGTGAGGTGGGGTGAATTTTTTTATAACTCATCCGTTTCGTTTTTATTAAGTTATATTAAGTTTGCGTAATTAAGGGTGTGGCCACTTGAGTGACAGCTAGGTCTAGCTGCTCGCTGTCTCGTCACCTCAGCTGATTCTGGCGGATTAGACGCTGAGCTCGGCATATACATCATATTTTTGTTTTGGTTAATGTTTATTTACACAGTCATTTGCCTTTTGGAATTATTTCCTGCAATTATCAGATACTATAACATGCTGTGTGGACTTATAACATGCTGTGTGGCTCACAAACCGTTCAAGTTGCCTCCATTTCCCAGATGATTGAAATTATATTATATACCATATCTATGAATGTATTTGTTTTATTTAAGATCATTTATCATTTAAAATGTTATTTAGACCTGTATGAACTCCAGAATCTGACAGATTGATTAGCTGTAGGCTATAAAACAGTAATCTGAAGCATGGTCATGCAGTGTTATGCCTGGATTTTAAAAACAGTCTTGCATTAACTAACACAGATATTTAAAGTGTTTGGAAGTAATTTGTGTTTCCCTCCTGTAGAAAAACATAAGAACAATGTTTAGTGGCTCAATGTGTTACAACAGTGTTTTTAAAAGTCTAAACACTTTATTGATATAGTGTACAACCAAGCACATGTGGTCAGAACACAAACGAGTCACAGGTATGAAGTATTAAGCGTTCTCCCAAAGTAAAAAGTCTGTCTAAGCCAGGTCTAAGATTCAAGCAAAATGCTAAGAATCCAGCAGGCGTCTGTAGCTCCGCTCACTCTCCGCCTCTTTGCCCTTGTTTGGTATTGCGATGGCGCTCTAACAAAATGGCAACGGTTGGCCACGCCTACTTGTAGCTTCTATTGCAGTGTTCAGAAACCTATGGGGGATGTCACGGATACTACGTCCATATCTTTTACAGTCTATGGTGCAAACCTGGGAAAATTGAAACCCCCAGCCCCGCCCACAAACACTGTAGAAAGAGGAAAACAAACACTGTAGCAGATCCCGGTTAAATCATGTCACGAAGACGCTTTGCTCTGAAGTGTGAGGGAAAGTTAATGTAATTTACTCTACCCAAAGATGAGGCTGGGAAGAGTCAGTGGTTGAAGTATATTTTTGCAAAAATACCTCAGCATTATAGTCCTGTCATTTTTCTGACGAGTGCTTCAGCAATCTACATGCTTACAACAGGGGATTTGTCGACCGTTTGTTAAAGAAAAGATCAGAAAAGACTATTGATGTATGGGAATTTGTCAGAGCTTGACAGAAACTTTACAGTACACAGTTCATGGATCAGTTTCTTCCTCCATTTCACAAGTGTAAGTAAGTGTAATTAAAACGGTTGCCTTCATGCTTTCTATAGCTTGCAAATTATGTATTTAATTGTGTTTTATTACTTATAACTGGGGCCAGACAGAATCTGCGGACATGTTTTGCTATTTCTGCGCAGAAGTGTGTTAAAGATCTGCGAATTTATGCGGAATTATTTTGGGAGTATCATAACTAAAACCTTAATATATGAAATAAAAAGTAATACCTTTTTAACTTTTATTTAATGTTTACAATGCAAATCCTATTAGATTCACTTTATTTGGTAAACAAAGCAAGTCTCTCATACATCTACTGAAAGACAGAAAATATTACTTTACAAACTGTATTGTAAATAAATATGAATATTTTCATATTAGTTAATAATATTACTGTATTTACATTTACATAAGTAAAAAAATAGACTCAATGATAGGCTAGAAATCAGCAAACATCTGCACGTGCAGATTTCGTGTGGGCTTACTTGTAACCACTCCACGCCGCTTGTACTGTATCAGGTTAAATCTTTATATTCTCATATCGCGTCTAAAACCATGTTGAAAATGCGATGCGCACTGCTTGGCTTACGGATTTAAATTCTTTTGGGAGCTCGCGATCCTCTGCCGTTTGTCATTGCTATTGCCATCATCAGCTGTTCTTACACATGTGCGGCGGTCAACTTTCAAAATAGTTCAGCTTTTGCTGCTGTGTGGATTACTACTGAATGCGTGTCATGGTTAGGAACAGAGCGATATGCAGGTGTTTAACTGCACTGCTTTAATGCATTCCAAGCTCAAACATACACTCTGCACTCTGACTACTTCAATATTGTTGATAAGCCATGGTGGGCATTTCTCTCTGTCTCATGCTTTGAACTCAGTCGACCAGTCACAACAGAAGCACTAAGGAGGGGTTTGCGAACAAATTAATCCCTGAACGAACCATATGGGAGTCGTTGGAATAATTAGGTAAAATATAAATGCATATTATAAGACAATGAAAGTGTTTTTTGATCTTGCATTCTTATCAGACTGTTGTTGGAGACCCCCAAAACCAAAATATGACCTTTTTTACTGCAAAATATGGGCTATTTAAAAATACATGGATGTAAAACACAATGTTCTGAAGCTTCAGCAATAAACCACACCGGCAGAAGCTTAAATACTACCTAGAACAAAAATCCAGAAATCAGGAGAATCTGTCAGCGATCCTGTCCTGGTAGAAAATAAATCTGTGGTTTCAGTGTTTTGGCTTTTGAATAATAGTTTGAGCTGTACATCGGTCTAAAACAGATGAATCTGTCAGAGCGGATCTAACAATCCCTCTCGCGTCTGCTTGGCTTGTACAGAAATGCTCTCTTCGGAGATCTGTGGCCTTTAGCTGGAGCAAAAACAGCTCATATTGATCAAAAGCACGGTTAATTCCATTAGCCAATATTACAAAGTCCTGCACGCCTGACAGAGCAAATTATTACACTGGCCTAAACGCTCCATTAAATCTGCACTTCTGAAGTTTGAAGCTTCCATCTGACCAATAAACACTCATAATGTCCCTCAGTCTTCCCTCATCCAGAAGCTCAGTCCACAAACAGACAAATCACCTGCTGTTTCCACAACCGTTTCCCACAATGCACTGCTCTGGACTTGACCTTCCATTTAAAGTGTGATGAATGAATGTGAAGTAATTCTGCTTGCGAGCCTTTACACATTTCTCGACTCATTTTTAAGAAACTGTGAACTGCATACATTATTAAATTTAACCACTACTTGCTTATATACATAAAAAAAAAACGCACAAGATAGTAGCATACTTTGTGATTTACATACAAAATGGTATGAACAAGTTATTCCCACTTATCTTTTCTGTTGAAAAAAACAGGATGCCATGCTTAGTCACATGACTAAATTATGTTTGTCACTAAAGGAGCCAGCTTTTATGGCTGTTTTCATTGCGTAAAAGGGTATACTGCAGTTAGATTATTAATAGAACTCTTAAAGCTGTATTTAAGTTAACTGTTAAAAATCAGTTTAAAAGAATGAACTGCACTGAATAAATTACTGCACATAAATAAATAAATAAATAAATAAATAAATAAATAAATAAATAAATAAAAATAATTGTATAAATAAATATTTAATAAATAATTATTTATTAATTAAATCAACCAACCAATCAATCACTAAAAATAATAAAATAAATACATATTTTTAATTAAATATCTATTAATTACATCAATCAATCAAAAAATAAAAATAATAATAAAATAATTAATTATTTTAATTATTAATTAAATCAATCCTCAATCAATCATTATTTTTACTTCAATTAATCAATCAATAAAAAATAATACAATAAATGTTATAAATAATTATGTATTCATTTAATCAATCAATCATCAATCAATAAATAAATAAAGTTAACAAAATAAATAAATATTTAAAAAAATTAGTAAATAAATCAGTAAAATAAATGAGAAAGAATTTTCCACACTTAAGGATATGCAAATATATACCTATTTTATTGCTTTGACATAAAAAAAAT
>CAIGQZ010032693.1:2800680-2811539 GCA_903798205.1 Danio tinwini
AAATTACATTTTCTTAAGGGGGCTAAAATGTGACCTTAATTGTATTACATTGAAAAAAATAAAAATAAACCAGTAAACAAATTATTAATATTTTTTTCTTAAGGAGCTAAAAATTAAACTATATCTGTATTAAATTGAAAAAATTAAATAAAATAAAATAAATTTAATACAAAAATATACATAATAAAAAATAAACAAACAGCACAATATGCAAAAAAGGCAGTTTCCGAGCTCCTAATCTGATCTCCACACAGGACTGGACAGAACTGAAGACTGAATTGTTCCCATCTTTCCTCATTCTCTCCTCCATCCTTGCCAAAATGATAAAGCGTGTGTAGTGTTCATTTAAACAGATGCATAGCATTTCATAATGCATGAAAAAATACAATCTTATCCATTTATTTGAAGCACCAATTTCATGCCACTTTCAGGAGCACCACTATACATATGAATTTGTCAATCAGGAAACAAACGCGTTCTCTGAATGAAAATATTATCAGCGGACGATCCATCATAAGGTTGGACGGATGAAGACAAACAAACAACACTTCAACTCATCACACACTACCTGATTTTCACAATAAAATACAAGCTTATTAAATTGTAGGATTCATTAATTAAAAAAGATTCCTACAAAATTAGGGAATACGTCATATTCTTTGTTCAAAATAACAATAATTTAAAAAATCATTTAAAAACTAAATAAAAATGAGCTGTTTTTCTCTAAACATGAAAATGTTAATGCTAAAATGACTAAAACTAATAGTTCATTTCCACTGAGTGGTACAGTACGGTACGGTTCGGGTCGGTACGGGTCACCTTTACCAAGCTTGCGTTTCCACTACAAAGGATACCCTTTTGGTGGGCGTGGTGTACTACAGAGAGTTTTAGTCGACGTCATTCTTGCTCAAATAAATGTCTACAGTAAAGCTGTACAGGTCGTTCACATTTTATGAGAAGCTCTTCTAACAAAACAGATGCTTTAAACATATTAATACTTGTTTATAAATGTTTATTACTAACATTTCTATGAACATGATTTGATTATAACTGCAGATCAATGACAGTGTGACAGCCTACTGTAACGCCTGCAATTACATAAAATAAATAAATAAATAAACATATATGAACACATACAACCCCTTACAGTCTCCGATATGTTACCAATTACAGATAAACGACACACAGCATATTCAGTCCTTATTTCAGTTCAAAAACAACACGCAACATATACAGTAGCCCACAGTCAGAGCTAACCTCTCATCTGTATGTTTAATCTTCACCAGCACATGTAGCCTCTGTTAGAGAGAATTTCCGTCATTCCGAGTTCATAATAGTCCAAAAGGTGATGATAAACATGGCAGATTGTTCAGGTTGCTGAAACTATTTGCTCCTGTCGGGAATCCTTGTAATCCTGTCGGGCTCCTTTTTTCCGCGCTTCACTCTCGCGTTTGTCCTTTTCTTTCTGAATGGATCAGATGTCGAAGACGCTTCATTAATCACACACACACACACGTTATTATTGTCAGCTCAAAAAGTTCGTTATATCAAATCTTGACGCGATCGCGGACTCCCTGGAGAAAGCAAAAAAAACGCTCGCACTTTTAGACTTTTAGACGGCCTCATAAAACAACAACAGGACACGGCAGATTCTTGGCTTTGTGGCTGTTCATCAAGACAACGACAAGGTTTGCTTTAAGTCCGAGTCATCAATGTATCGTTATTATAATGCATATAGTTGTCTCGGCTGTGCATTTAAAAACATGGCGGCTCCATTGTTTTGATTCTGGCTAGCTCCACGAGATCGTGACGTATCTCTGTAAACCAATCAGCGTTCAGCTGACCTTTTAGTACCCTTTTAGTACCCTTTCTCGTCTTTGGTACCATTTCGAAAGGGTGCCGAAAAAGTGGTACGGTACGGATCGGTTCGGTACGCTTTTGACAGTGGAAACGGCCATAAAAGCGTACCGAACTGATCCGTACCGTACCGTACCACTCAGTGGAAACGGGCCATAATATTAAAATGAAAATTGGAAAAAAAACAACAACAACAACTAAAATCTGATTATTAATAAAACTACCAAGCGATTGATTCAAACAGGTTAAATTTGTTTCCTTCATCATCACTACAACAAATGAATGGTTAGAGGAGCGTGGCTAAAGGCTGATTTATACTTCTGCATCAAGCTCACATGTATGGTCTGGTCCAGCCTTTGCGTAGTCGCATAGCCTTCACAGTGGCTGACACAGACGCTGACGCGCACCTCTCAAGAAATGTAATTACACGTCGCAATGACGCATAGCACAAACTCTGTGATTGGTTAGCTTGGTAGCAGTAATGAGCGTGGGCAATGATGAGAGCCGCAAGCCCGATGGAGTGAGTTTTTACAAGTGTCGAGCCCTGTGAAGGAGCTCCATATGGAAACTTTTGTTTTGTTTTTACCTTATTAGTAAAGTTGTTGCGTATCCGCCAGTTCCTGCAACTGAATGAGTGAGTTTTAGCTACTGTACATTAAGGCCCCTGAATGTAAACATATAAAAATTAATATGTTTTAGTTCTAAAACGCATAAGTTTGCTATGGTTGCGCCTTCTGTCCACACTACCCCAGAGTTTTCGAGCCTTGAAAACGGAGAGTTTTGGAAACGCTGAAGAGGCCTTTTTGGTTTTAAAGAGCCCCTATTATACATTAAAAAAGGTCATATTTTGGTTTTAAGGGTCTCCAACAACAGGCTAATATGCATGCAAGGTCAAAAACACTTTCATTGTCTTATAATCTGCATTTATTTTTACCTTACTATCCCAGCGACTCCCATATGAATCGTTCAAAAGTATAAGCCAGCTGTAAGCTATTTGAGGAGCATGGCTAATATGTTTCATCCAAACTGACATTATCAGAGAAGGACTGTAATTCCAGAACCGGACACAAATGGTTATTTTGATTAAAGATTACTAATGTTTTTCCTTTTTTTTTTTTACTTCAGTGAATTAACTTGCACAAGCTAACTGTTCTTAAAGCTAACAAATGTGAGCTAGCTAAATAAACATAAATATTGATTTCATGCAGGTTTTAACTAAAAAAACATGTTGAGTGGCAGTCTGTCAGGTGCTGTGCTTCTCTTAATAATGAAATGTCTCTCTTGGCAGAAACATCGATTTTAGCTGGCAACTGGAGTTTTGTTAAGTCACAGAAGCCGTTGTGGAGTGCAGGCCCAGATTGGCTAATCGGGAGGACTGGGAGTATTCCCGGTGAGCCGGTTCGATTTTTTGGCTGCGAGGGCCGGTGTCCCTAGCTGCTTGCACTCTCAGCAGTCACACTTTTTTCCCCATTCATTTATTAATTTACTTATTTGATCATAGCCTCACTTTTTTAGTCATTATTTTACCGCAGCTCCACTCTTTTTATTTATTTTCTTGCAGCCTTGTGAGCAGAATGCAGCCTGCAGGTTAATGATGATTTAATTATCATTCGACTCCAACGTCGGCACTCGCACTTTGCTCATCAGCAACGTCATTTGTTAAGAGATAGGCAAGAGATAACAAATGGACAATAAAGAGCACAAAGGTGATGCTGAAAAGGCCAAAATGAAAAAAGCGGTGTATATTTTTCGTTAAAGTCAGCGGCAACAAGAGTACAACAACACATGAAGACAATGAAACATCCGGTTAACGTTAAGCTAGTTAGCAGAGCAAAACAACGATGTCTGCAAACCACCATTTATGTAACAAACACTTTCTTGTACTGTAGCTCTTCAGCAGCAGCAGCAGCCTCTTGGCAAGTTTGCTGCTAACAGTAAAGAGCCAGGCCCTGTAACGTTACCAAGCACCAGTCATGAGCCCAACACACTAAAATGGGCAGGTAGGATTGTCATTGAGTGAATATAAGAATTCAAATTATACAATTCAAGGTTAGAGTTTGTAGAAACATGTTAATGCGAGTACATGTAAACAACATGTAACGAGTCTATGGAAACAAGTTAACACGAGTCGATAAGCACAACAAAACATATTTTGACTGATAAAGAGTAGAAAACAGACCATTTCATATTTAGTCCTGAATAGCTCAGATACATAGGTTGATTGATGCTTGTGCTGAACCTTTTGACTACTCGAGTTCGAATCCCCTTGATGACAAGTAAATTATAATTATTTTTTGACTAATTTTGGTTATATACTGTTCTGCTACACAAATATTAAAATCAACAATGTTTACAATGACACTGACATCATGTAATAAGTATCTTTATTTGGTATGGGCATGTTTTGTTGCTGTGAAAAAGTGACGAATCTGCAAACGTGAATAGCTTACATCTAGAAAGTAGTGGTGGGCAAATGAGGCTTAATGAAACACTGAAACAGTCGAAGCAAATGTGTTGAAGCTTCGAAACGTTTCGAAACCCCACTCTATGGTGACACCTAGTGGTCATTTTTTATGTATTGTATTGGAACAGCTTCAGCAAAGAACAGTTGAGCAAATTGAGATATTAAATCCCACTTTGTAGGATTGAACCTTCAAGTAATTTAGTGGAGCAGTTAGGGTTCTTGACTACCATGCGGGGAGAGTGGGTTCGAATACAGGCTGATACAGGTATTTTGAAATGCTTTAATATCAGTTTGAATTGCTCTGTTCTTGTATCGTTTTGTGTTTAACATTGGTCTGACATCAGAATAAACACTTTGTGAATAAATATCTCGTTTTGGTCATAAAACAGGGTTGTTGCTAGATCAGACACAGTTGTGGCCAGACATTAACAAGTTAACGTTAATACGTTATTTATTGAATTTCCCATTTATTGTATTTAATTAATGTCTACCCAAAACCTAAACCCAACCATTACAGTACTGTAAAATATTAATTATTGTTTTACAGTGTTACAAAAATGATGCCATATTGATGGTGTATCAGCGGCTGTATCCTATCTAGACTACACCATAAAACAGTAACATTATTAAAATATATAAAATCATGATTTCGGAGTATTTGTACAAGCTGGGACTCGAACCCAAAAGCCATTTGAAGCACAGTAACAACGTGCAGACCTGCGGTACACTAGACTATCTGAAACAGAAATAATCCCTGAGCTTGTCAGTCAAATGCAGATTCGTCAGGTGTCGGAACGCTTCTGAATTGATCGATGCTTTGAAACACTTTAGTCACGTGACCTGGGTGTTTCGGATCATGCTTCGGCGCAGTGATTCGAAACACTTGCGCTTCGGGATCTCGACATTGTTTCGAAACGTCAGTTTTACGTCAGCCATCCCTACTGAAAAGGGACACCAGTTAAATCTTAACACTGGCGGGAAGGATTTGAATTCTTAAGAAAGAAACTCAAATAGGTTTGAAACAAGTTAAGTGTGAGTAAACGACGACCAAATTAAAGTGAGTAAACAGATGACAGAAACTTTCTGGTGAACTATCCCTTTTAACACAATGTGCGTTAAACATTAGGCCTGCTGTATATTCTGTTTACCTGTCGACGGCAGATTTAAATCACTGTGGCAAACTAACTACTAATCAAATCAGCTTGTGTGCGCGTGGCCGAGACGAGCACTTATACTGCATCTTAAACAGTGTTTACCTTCATATTCACAGCCAAACAGTAGCGAAGAGCCTCCGTCAGACTCAACAAACACGCAGCTGTCAGAGCCGGTGGTGTGAAGTGAAGCAGAAGCAGCCGTGATTACTGGAGCTCGTGCACCTCTGCCTCCCGTCGGCACCGGGAGCGCGGGATTGGCGCGCGACGGACGGGGAAATTGCGCTGGCGCGCCGCCATGTCACCGGGTGTCACGTGGTGAAATGACTCGTGAGAAACTGCTCGAGCGGCCTGTTATTGCGCCTGTCAGTCTTTTTATTTTAAGACTGATGGTAAGTGTGTGTGTCTTGTTTTTATATACCAGTGGGTCTTAAACTTGAACACACACATAGACTCATGGGTATTTGTGTCACCCTGAGTACCAAATCTGAGGTAACTCATGAGTAAACAAATGCTTATAGTCTAAATCACAGAGAATGATGTATTTTGGAAATGTAAAAATGCCTTTTCTGTGAGGGTTGAGTTAGTTTGTATAAAATATCATTGTGTCATTCAGATGCAGGGCCGGAGCAAGCCGAACTGCCGCTCTAGGCAACGGACTAGCACGCCGCCCTCAACCCGAAAGTGAAAACGAACCTGACCAGTTCATAAAGTGAGGACGGGGGGTTGATGTTGCGGATGAGTCAGTACGTTGGGTTGGGTGGCGGGGAGCGTTTGCCGCCCTCACTATTATACCAGACCCCTATTATGCAAGTGTTCTGTTGATGTTGTGGATGAAAGTCAGTACGTTGGGTTGGGCGGCGGGGGCGTTTGCCACCCTCATTATTATGCCGCTCTAGGCGGCCGCCTAGGTCGCCTCTATGGACGTGCCGGCCCTGTTCAGATGTTTTTTTTCATAATCTTTTTTCAAGAACTGTGAATTTAGACATTTCATTCTCCATTTCTCTATGGTATGAAAAAAAATGGTATGACTACTAACTATAGCTATAATATAGAGGTGCCTAATATAAATGTAACCTTCATTCAGGTAGCCAGTCTAACATTTGGGGAGAATCTATGCGTACTATACACTTTATTGTACTTTGTATGTTACTGTATGTACAAAGTATATGTACTTTGTATATTACTAAACACATACTGCACAACTAATCAGCCAAACGCATGACAGCAACTCAATGCATTTAGGCATGTACACATGGTCAAGACGATCTGCTGCAGTTCAAACTGAAAATCAGAATGGGGAAGTTGATTTAAATGTGACTTTAAAAGTGGCATTGTTGGTGCCACATGGGCTGGTCTGAGTATTTCAGAAACTGCTGATCTACTGGGATTTTCATGCACAACCATTTCTAGGGTTGACAGAAAATGGTCCGAAAAAGAGTTTCTGTGGGCGCAAATGCCTTGTTGATGCCAGAGGTCAGAGGAGAATGGCCAGACTGGTTCCAGCAGAAAGAAAGGCAACAGTAACTCAAATAACCACTCGTTACAGCCGAGGTGTGCAGAAGAGCATCTCTTGTCCAACCTTGAGGTGGATGGGCTACAGCAGTAGAAGATCACACCAGGTTTAGGCATGGGATGATAACCGTTTTCAAGGTATACCATGGTTTGGAAAAGTCACGGTTTTAATACTGCCAGCATTTTCTGTAATACTGTTCCTATGGTATGTGTAAGATTTTTTTGTTCACATTTTTTTTTAGTTTTTTAGGTCAACAGTATCTCCTGCAAACAAAAATATCCAAATATGCCATTTAAAATTGTAAAGATATTGTGTTTTTGAAACTAATAAAGACAGCAGAAATCAATTAATCTTTTGAATTATTTAGCCTGACATGTTTACTGCTCCAAACTATTATAAATCTTTCAAAAAATGAATATATTGTTTTCAAAAGGGGAAAAAACGTAAAGAAAGAATATATTTTAGAGCAGTGAACACAATACCGTGATACCATGAAACCGTGATATTTTTATCCAAGGTTATCATATTGTCAGAATCTTATACTGGCCCATGCCTAACCGGGTGCCACTCCTGTCAGCTAAGAACAGAAAACTGAGGCTACAATTCGCAGAGGTTCACCAAAATTAGACAATAGAAGATTGGAAAAACGTTGCCTGGTCTGATGAGTCTCGATTTCTGCTGCAACATTCGGATTGTAGGGTCAGAATTTGGTGTCAACAACATGAAAGCATGGATCCGTCCTGCCTTGTATCAACGGTTCAGGCTGGTGGTGTAATGATGTAGGGGATATTTTCTTGGCACACTTTAAGCCCATTAGTACCAATTGAGCATCGTGTCAATGCCACAGCCTACCTGATTATTGTTGCTGACCATGTCCATCCAGTTATGATTATAGTGTTCCCATCTTCTAATGGCTTATTCCAGCAGGATAACGCACCAAGTCATAAAGAGCGAATCATCTCAGACTCACTGTTCACTGAACTCAAATGGCCTCCACAGTCACCAGAGCTCAATCCAATAAAGCACCTTTGGGATGTGGCTGAATGGGTGATTCGCATCATGGATGTACAGCTGACAAATCTGCAGCAACTGTGTGATGCTATCATGTCAATATGGAGCAAAATCTCGAAGGAATATTTCCAGTACCTTGTTGAATCAATGCCACGAAGGATTAAGACAGTTCTGAAGGCAAAAGTGGTCCAATCTGGTACTAGTAAAGTGTACCTAATAAAGTGGCCGGTGAGTGTAAATCATATTATTTATCTTTTTAGATAATGGTACCAATTACATAACGCCACATTTATTTATTTTTTTATTTCAACATATTTATGAAATTATAACTTACAATTTTAGTTCTTAAAAAGCCCCTATTACACATTGAAAAGGGTCATATTTCGGTTTTATGGGTCTCTAAAAACATACTGATATGTATGCAAGGTCAAAAAACACTTTCATGGTCTTATAAAATGAATGTAATTTTACCTGATTATCCCAGCGACTCCCATATGAATTGTTTAGCGATTCATTTGTTCCCAAACCCCTGCTTAGCGCGAAGCTAATCTGCGCTCATTCGACCGATGACAGCCTGTTGCCATTGGTCGACAGCGTTCAGCGCGAGACAGTAAAATGCCCAGCGCAGTTTATCAAGCCCCCGGGTCGCCAACATTGGTATAGGATCCGATCGCAGCGGACACCCGAAACACGCTTCATAGTAAACTTACTAACACCACAGTAAACAGTACCCGGTTCTCAACAGTGTAATTTAGACACCTCACACAGCAGCAAAAGCTGAACTATTCTGAACCTTGACCGCTGCACGTGTGCAGGATCAGCTAACGGTGGCCATAGCAATGACAAACGGCAGTGGAACGAGCTCACGAAAGCATTTAAATCTGTAAAATCAGCACGCGTCGCGTTTACAATGTTGCATTAGACGCGATATGAGAATATAAAGAGTTAACCTGATACAGTACACGCGGTTACTAGTAACAAAACATGTAGATCATTTCTATTTGCAATCATTGCTGTGGCACCTCGTCTGTGAACTGCTATTTATTCTAAGGGTTTACCTGTACTTTGCTTTTCTAAACGTTCACATCCCCAGCCGGGAGGTTGTAGCATCCTCTGTCCTCTGACAAGCTATCTCTGCAGGCTCCCGCTCTTCATTCGCAAGCCTTTTTAGTGCTGCTCACCAGCCCGAAGCCCAGCGTTCAGCAGCATACCGGTGTACCTAATAATTTGTCCTTATTTTGCCTGCACCCCTGGTGTCTTGTCTGTCCATTACAAGATGGAGGCAGAAACTAATGCATGAGCTGTGTAGTGATAGATCACCCATTGTAAGCGTGCAGATTTCTGAACGACTCCTTTCTCCTCACACTTCCAATAATATCCAGGTAAGCACATCGTCTTCATGAGCGTCTTGCTGCTGTGTTAGTGGGCGGGGCCGCAGGTTTGAATTTTGCCTTGTCTGCGCGCACAACCATTATGTTTCGTAATGACGTCACACCGAAACGGCTGATGATTCGTTATCAAGACGATTCATTTAAACCACTATGAATCAACTCTTTTATAGATGAATCAATAGTTTTAAAAACTGTCCACTTTCAGATTTAAGCTTTAGCTGGATATTTCACTTCACTAAGAGCTGTGATACACACTACATGGAAGGTCATTTTCAAAAACCCATAATAGGGGCTCTTTAAGAACCGATGATTTAATGACATTAGTTTAAAAATGAACATCTGCAAGATTTATTCATCTAATTCAACAAATGAAAGAGAAAATGGCACATTTATTTTAAGATTTTTAGTGATCTTTTTTGTTTAAGTAAATTTAATTCTTTTTCAAAAAAGTCACAACCTTGAATGCATTTTTATTTGTTTTATTAACTCCCTAGCATGATTATATTTTATTTCTTAGCATTTAGCAACTTATTTAATTCCTAATAAGTCTGTTATTGCTGGTAATATAGATTTTAAGTTTTTCATCAAATATTTGTGCCAATCATTGCAATCAACTTAATTAATTTCAAATGAGTCAACACCGTGAAACAATGAACAGCATTAACTCTTCACAAAAAAAAACGAAAAATATATAAATAATCTTAAAATTACAATTACCGTGTGGTATTAAACACATAAATTAGGTAATACATTAGTCTAGAATTCCAGAAATCACATTATGAAAGAAACCATTTACATTTTACCCATTAGAACCCAGTGTAAAAACAGAGTGTGTGAGCGTTCAGTTTCAGTGTGTGTTGTCGAGTTATTTCGATGTTTTCTTTGCGTTCTAGTCCCCGATCTCTGTTTTTTCTCTCTAATGTATTCCGGCATACAGACACAGCAAACACTCAGAATCACATGTCGGTGCTTTGAAGTCAGTCGAGTGCGCGTTTCATCTTTCATGTCATCTTTTTGTTATTTTCCCTTAGTTTTTTGTATTATTACACGAGTACTTCCCTCTCGATCCGTCGCAAATAACAAACAAGTCTTTGTTTGGAGGGTTTGCTTAAATCAAGACAACCTTCTCTGTCTGTTTTTGATTTATCTCTGAAACACATTGATAGGTTTAATGCACCTGACTTCTGACTGATGTCTGGCTTGTGTGCGATATGCTGATTAACATTCGAAAGTTTCTTCAAAGATTAAAGCAAACATTTATTCGTTTTCTTTTCGGCTTAGTCCCTTATTT
Source organism: Danio tinwini (assembly GCA_903798205.1). Taxonomy (NCBI): domain Eukaryota; kingdom Metazoa; phylum Chordata; class Actinopteri; order Cypriniformes; family Danionidae; genus Danio; species Danio tinwini. The sequence continues at coordinate 2,811,362 of CAIGQZ010032693.1, forward strand.
ATCAGAGGTTGCCACAGTGGAATGAACCGCCAACTAGTCCAGCATATGGTTTATGCAACGGATATGGTTTACCCTTCCAGCTGCAACCCAGTACTGAAAAACACCATACACAATCATTCACACTCACTCAAACACACACACACACACACACACACACACACACACACACACACACACA
>CAIGQZ010032693.1:2821071-2838430 GCA_903798205.1 Danio tinwini
TTATACACAGTGTTGGGGCTAATGCATTAAAGCTGGTTCATACTTCTGCGTCGAGTGATTGGCGTGACCCATGGCGCCTGTCTTGCATGTAACCGTGCATTTAAACTTATATGTAATATAACTTCGGGAATGCTAGTTGGCAGTGAGGTTTTTATGTTCCTCTGTATCGAGTTTCTTCGCTGGTGTTTTGTTTTTTCTGAACGTTACCTTAATGTACAAGTAGCTAAAACTTGCTCATTCAGAGGCGGCAACCGGCGGACATGCAACAACTTTAATCATAATGTAAACACAAAATAAAATTTTCCATCTAGAGGTCCTAGACACTTGTCAGCAATCGCTCCATCGGTTCAGGCGACTTTTATCATAGAGCTTGCACTATGCGTCGTTGCGACGTGTAGTTAAATCTTTTAAAAAGGGCACGTCAGCATAGGCGACTACCACATCGAGGGCTATGTGAGCGCGTGAAGCCTGACCCAGACCATACGCGTGCTCTTGACGCAGAAGTATAAGTCAGTCCTTACAAGTAACGCGATTTACATAATAATATTACTTTTCTAAGTCACAAATAAAGTTAAGCTTTTGAAAACATTTCTGAAATAAAATTATTTTATTTTATTTCATCACAATGAATTACGCAGTCAATGAGAGAATGTTTTTATTATTTCGAACAAATCGAAGAAAAGAAAAAGGGGATTGTCTCAATGGACATTGATTTTACTTAAAACAAATATTACTAAGGTAGCAAACACATTTCTTTATACTTTCAACAATCTGTATATACGGCATGCAGAGCTCTGGGGTCAGGAAGTTCTCAGATAACATTATCCTGAATGTTTTTTTTTTGTGTGTGTTTTTTAAAGATAAATGAAGGTTATTCAGTGAGATTTGCAGAGCTCCTCTACTAAAAAAAACTTAAGAAATAATAAAAAAAATCTAAAGTAACATAATGCATTACTTACTATAAAAAGTAACTAAGTAATGCAACTAGTTCCTTTTTTAAGGAGTAACTTAATATTATTATGCATTATTTTCTAAAGTAACTTTCCCCAACACTGTATATACAGTGCTCAGCATATATGAGTACACCCCTCACAAATCTCTCTTTTAAATTCATATTTTTAATAGGAAGCTTTACAATATTAAATGTGTGCGTATACATTAGATTAGTCAGTACTGAAGCAAATCTGGAGCTAATCTAACAAAATAACTTACGATAACAATTAAAAACGAGTAGGACCAAATTTATATGTTAGAGAAAAATATTAAATACAAATTTAAAAAAGAGGAAAAATCAAGAGAAGAAAGAAAAATAGAAAAATTTGGTTGAAATTTTGTTAAAGTTTTGTTTTTTGCAATATTTTGCTTACATTTTATTGTATTATCTTTCAATTTCTCAATATGTTTGGTGACTAAAATATTATTTTAATAAATATATCTGTTTAATAAATCTGTTTAGTTTAAATGCACCAAAATACATTGCCTACATTCACTGAGAAATGGATAAAAATATCAATTTTCAAAATGGGCTGTACTCAACAATGCTGAGCACTAGGGCTGTGCGATTTGGGTAAGATATCTAATCCATCTGCGATTTTCTTGACAGATATTGCGATTTCGATTTGATTTGCGATTGAATTTTGCAGCCAAGCTTCAGCTCAATATTCTGTATCGTAGCTTCTTACTGCTAAAATGCAGTTAGTTAAAAAAGGAACTAAAAACAAATTAACTAACTCTAACTTCTATTCAAATTTGATTATAAATATACTGAAATTAAACACAAATTTTTCTCTAAAGCAAACAGTAGTAAGTTATGGCGTTAGTTATCTCCTGGTGCCTTCATAATGTTTTTTCATATGGTGTAACAGCTGCAAACAACTCTGAAATTGTACTTTGCTGTTGTTATAAGTTACTAGATTGAGTGTCACTAGCAATATTTTTAGTTGACTTTTTAGCACGACACTCCTCATATAGCCGCCTGTGGAGATTTTTTAGGTGCTGGTTGTTGTATTTCCTCGTGCTGTGGCAACAATTCTGCTACAGCTCTTACAAATTACCTGTTTTTGTTTGGTGTCTGTAACTTTGAAACCAAAATATTCCCATATTACGGATGTTCGGATGTTCTTTGATATGAATTCAACTATTAATGCTTGTGAAATGGCAGACGCCATCATCCCACTCGTCCACCCTTTCCTGTTTGTTTGTTTTATTGTGGGCGTTTCGCATCGTTCGGCCGCGCAAATCTGATGGGGCAGAACAAAAGTGTCGGCAGAACACACAGATGGCAGTCACGCATTTGCTCTGGGTGGGGAAATTATATAATACAAATATATTTCATATTGCAGCCTGTTACGATTAGCTAATTGCAACATTGCAGATTGCGATTTGCTTTCGATTAATCGCACAGCCCTACTGAGCACTGTATATCCATTGTTGCAAATTGAATTCCACAAAAATAAGTATATACCACTATAATGTAACTATAATAATAGTTCACAATATTACACTTTCCATAATATGAATTATCAAAAAATGTCAAATAATAAATGTAGCCTTTGTTTAATTCAAAATCAATGTTTAATGTGTCCAAAGTTGACCACTACTGTATATTAAACACATTCTGTGATGTAAATGTCAAAATGTTATTAGGTTACAAATTATCCCACAATATGAATAAAGTCATAAATTAATAAATTATTTGTAATATTAATCAATAACTGTCCTTACCAAAAATTGAGCTAGGTTTGGACATAATAATGGAATTGGAGATAGTTGAAATCAGAGCAAATTAATTGTGATTTCTATTCAAAGACACACACAGACATAAAACACAACTCACCAATTCCCTCTCCATCATCCCAGAACAGTTTACCAGATGCGAAACCTGAATCATCCAGAGCAACAAGCAGGTTCATAGGATTCTTACGACTAGAAGATAAAAAAAAAGATCACAACCATAAACATAATAACTAGGGATGGGACAGTTCATCCATTAATTGTCCTACGGCTTAGTTTTTTTATGCAGCAGATGCCCTTCCAGCTGCAACCCAGTGCTGGGAAACACCATACACACTAATTCACACACACAACCATACACTATGGACAATTTAGTTAATTCAATTCCTCTATAGCACATGTGTTTTGACTGTGGGGGAGACCGGAGCACCTGGAGGAAACCCATTCTATAAAAAAATACTTCCCCCTCTTTACTCTAGCACTTCTGAGCACTAACAGTTCATTCATTTTCAGCTTAGTCCCTTTATTAATCTGGGGTCGGCACAGCGGAATAAACTGCCACAGTTCCTTTGTATAATTAGCCATTCTTGTTGAATCGCTGAATGCCTCCTCAACTGTAAGTCGCTTTGGATAAAAGCATCTGCTAAATGTAAATGAAGCTGGAAAAATAGACTAAGAAAGTGTAGGAAGCTGTCCACTTTACCTCAATTGTGTGTTTCTCTCTGGATTCTGATAGGGAATGATGTATCCTCCTCTCACATGCAGGTTAATTTTGTCTAAAGGTGTGTCCATATCCACAAACTGTCTTCGATTTTCCACAACTTTATTCTGAATGATGTTAATCACACAGACAGAAATAAGAGCACAGACTCATATTGTTTAGATGCCTTTAGATTGTGACTGATTGTTTAATTGACATGCTATTAAAAACGTGCTAATGAAATGCTTACTTGCACAGTAATAAAATGCTTACCGTGTGGTAATCGTACCAGCGGGTGTCTGGCAGGTATCCCTTGACCACTGTGACGCCCTTCAGGAAACAAAATCAATGAGACTATTAATAAATGACAACATGGAAAACACAACTATCAATCTGTTAGTAGACTGACTGAATGCAATGTGAGAGACTCAATGTGTGTGCAACTTTTTATGCATGTACCCTTATGTACTTTTTTATGAATATAAAACATTTTAAGATGCTAGCATTAAATATGCTATATAAAATGTAGTTTATTATTATTAAATATTAAAATATTAAATATTAAGTATTACAATTCCTATTAATATCAACATTTTAGAATGTTTTACCATAGAAATTTGATGATATACAGTTGAAGTCCGAATTATATTTCCCAAATGATGCTTAACAGAGCAAGGAAATTTTCAGAGTATGTCTGATAATATTTTTTCTTCTGGAGAAAGTCTTATTTGTTTTATTTTGGCTAGAATAAAAGCAGTTTTAAATTTTTTAAAGCCATTTTAAGGTCAAATTATTAGCCCCTTTAAGCTATTTTTTTCCGACTGTCTACAGAACAAGCCATCATTGAACAATAACTTGCCTAATTACCCTAACCTGCCTAGTTAACCTAATTAACCTAGTTAGGCCTTTAAATGTCACTTTAAGCTGTATAGAAGTGTCTTGAAAAATATCTAGTAAAATATTATTTACCGTCATCATGGCAAAGATAAAATAAATTAGGTATTTGAAATTAGATATTAAAAGTATTCTGTTGAGAAATGTGAAAATGAAAAAATGTTCTCTTGACGTTGTGTGGATGTTAACACTATGACGTCAATCTGATTTTTAAGTGTAACGTCACGCGAAGGGGCTTCCGGGTCCAAGCACTCTATGAAACTGAATGAGGAGACTCATCAAATACTAATAATAAACGTTTACAAAGCGATGTAATACTTTCCAAAATCACGATTGCAGTATATCTGTCCATGCCTAATATCTGATGGCCAGAAAGTGATTCATTTTTTTAGAAATTGTTAAAATTTTGTTATTTGTGATGCAGCAAGCCCAGTCATTGTTGTATACACTATGACTTTATATAAAATTCACTGTAATGTGTGATATAAATAAAAAAAATGTATGAATATTTTGTCAATTCAAATGAGTGGCGGCTTGGACCCGGAAACAGTATTACATAGTCACCAACACGTCACCACTTAACAAGCGGATCAGATGTAGAATTTTGGTTGCTGTACCTAAAGAATAAATGTCAGTATTTGATGTTGGTTTAAGATGTTGGCTCGATTTTAGTCACTTTACAACACAACGTAAAATTAATCAAATATCAACAACATCTCATGTCGTTATTGGACATTACAATAAGATTGTCCTTAGACACTGGCTAGTTAGAGCTGCACGATTAATCGTAAAAAGATCGCAATCTCAATTCGACCCCCTAGATGATCTTAATCCAGCATTTTTACGATTCTGCCAATCATATTTTCAAGTTCAGGAGAGAAGCATGCGGCCGCACAAGCCTTCACGTTGTTTTACATACATTGCTCAGCAACGTGTACCCCTCAAAATGGTGTAGAAAGAGTCACATACTGTATTTATAAGGTATAATTCACCCCAAAAATGTAATTTCTGTCTGCATGTAATGATGTATTCGCAGCCGCGAAAACACACAAGAGGTGAGCTGACCGTTAGCTGTTACCACAGAGAGGGCAGGTGCGCGCCTGTGAATGATGCCTACCTTAGTGAACAGAACTTGCATAGGCTGTGAATAACAGTTAATAAAGTTGTAAATAACATTCAGTTTGTGGCACAGAGCGATCGTTTGGGAGCTGCGCGGGAAGTAGAACCACACACGCACAGTGAAAATGAAACCGAAAACGTGCACATCATTTAAATGATCATATCGCATTTTAGTTATGATTACGACAAACATATAATGTGTTTTTCTTTCATAGCGAACACAGAGTGTTGTGCATGAGGATAAATGTTTAACAGTGTCAGAATAGCTACTCTAGCCTAAATAATGTTGAGTATAATGCAAGAGGGAATCTGATAATGACAAATGTCTGATTTTACCAGTCGAAAAAAACGGTCTAATAATGTTGTCAATGACAAATTGCAAGCATATGTCTCAAACTTAATAATTTAACATCAGAATTATGAATAGTTGTATTCTGAAATAACAGTAATAATAGGCTACTCATATTAACCTTTATTTTACATCTACAGGATCGTGAGAAAATTGTGATCTTTATTTTAAGCAAAAAAATCGCAATTCTCATTTTAGCCAGAATCGTGCAGCTGTACTGGCTAGACATTGAATTTTGGTGGCCTGAAATCACAACCTAAATCTAACCCACTATTAACATCTTTTGATGTTGTGTTCCTGCTGGGCAATAACTAAATGCACTACAGAATGTTACGTTTACACACATCCACAAATTACATGTAAAGGCATCAGCTTTTTACAGCGTTATACTCACTACTCCCTACTCTTGAGTACTTTTGAAAGGGCTACTTTTTACTCATACTTTGAGTAATATTTACAACAATTACTCTACTTGCACTACACTTTTAGGCAAGTAATGGTACTTTTACTTAAGTTAGATTTTTTAGTACTCTTTCCACCACTGGTTGCAAATTTATGTATTTCAGCTGCTTGCTTGTTTGTATGTGTTTTATGTTTTTATACAGCACTTTGGTACCCATTGTGGTTGGCTGAAAGTGCTCTAGAAATAATATTGAGTTAAGCTGGGTTGAGTTACCTCTTCCAAAGCAGGTGTGATCAAAAGAGCAGAACCCCAGAGGAACTGCCTGTCAATGTCCCATGTCTTTTCATCATTGACAAACCTATGGTACAAAAACAGCTCTGAGAACATGACCTGTTCACCACTGTACATGTAAATCATGACAGTAAAGCAGAAAATAACGAGTAAAAGAGAGGGAGAGTTTTACAGAATGAAATGACAACAAGCAAAGGTCAATATACTGAACATAAACGGTACACAGAACATCCAGTCCAATAGATCAGGCTTCTAAAAACAGAGCGGAAGAGGAAGGTGAAACAGGACAACAGGAAAGTGAAGAGCAGTGATATCAAAGCAGGCTAGAGGAAAATCATTAGATACTGGAATATAAGACCAATGCACAGAATGAGGATTTGGTCCCAACTTCTGATTAGTCATTCCCATGATGCTTTGGGGCGAGGTGTAATTGAAACGCGAGGATGGGCTGAAAATAGTGTCAGAAAGAAAAGATGGTGTAATGAAGATATATTTGGAGGGAAAAGAGAGGAGCAGAACGTGAATTAAGGTCTTAAAGGGACAGTTCACACACAAAAATATGGAAAATCGTTTACTTCTAGGTTATATTTTTTTGTTTTCTGGCTAATAGAACATTCACTCAAAGTTAAATGCAAAATGTTGTTCAAGTAATGTTAATAGAATGTTTATTATATGCGAATTTAACAAGGTTTATTGACTAAAACGAAACAAACTGTCATCTGTGGCATTGCCTGTTCACTCAAAAAATACTGCTTTGTTCAAGCTATTTATTTAAAATGAGCTGAAACAACACAATAATTAAGCTTTTTTGGGGACAACTTAATTTTTTATGTTCAATCCACTTTAATTTGTTAACGATTTGTGTTGGGAAAAGATTTGGTTCTGCATTTTTTACAGTGTTTCAATAGCATTGTTATATCTGACGTCTAGCCTGTAATTCTCTCACATAGTTTTTGGAAAGTATACTGTTGTGACGTCACAATCGCATTGCATTCTGGGATATAAAGGTGGTGGATTAGACATATAAAGCTGACTCGCTCCCTCTGTCTTTTGAGATTGAGGTTATGTCCATGTAAGCTTTCCAAATTGAGTGTTTTGCTTATTTGAAGCGCTTAACTTAACTGAAAAAAATCTGAACTTTGGCACACTGTAAACCCAGCTGTTGTCATTGAAAAGATATTAAAGTAATATAACTTGACATTACTTAAAATACCAAGTTTTGGCATCAAAAGGTGTGTTTAACTTACTCATTAGGCAGCAAATAACTTTTAATTAATATTTTAAGTACTTGAACTTAACATTTTAATTTATTTAAATGGTTCACCATGTGTCTGTTTAAACTGATTGGTTGTGCTTGAAATTCTGCCTTGACAACCGCGCTGACAAGTCGATACATATTATATGACACAAGGTGGTCGTTTTGCTTGGGATGCTGATTTTTACTGAAGCGCAGCAGGACAGAGGCACTACCTGAACCCATTTGACGAAAGAGAAAAGTTAAATTAGTTAGTAGATATTTAAATGCTTCTATACATTTTTCTTAATTGAGTCAGGGGTGACTCAGTGGAGCAGTGGGTAGTGCTGTCGCCTCACAGCAAGAAGGTCGCTGGTTTAAGTCCCAGCTGGATCAATTGGCATTTCTGTGTGGAGTTTGCATGTTCTCCCCGTGTTGGTGTGGGTTTCCACCGAGTGCTCCGGTTTCCCCCACAAGTCCAAAGACATGCGCAATAGGTGAATTGGGTAAGCTGTCCTTATTGTATGCATGTATGTCCTGGTCCTCCAGGTTGGTTGTTGAGTGTTGGGCTAACAACCCACCTCGTAAAAATGAGATGTTACGAAACACCAACATGGTGTGGCTAAATATAAACTTTGATATAAACGGTCCTGGGAGTAAGTAAAGAATATAAAAGCAGAAAAATTTGGAAGTTTAGTCTATTAGCCATTTTAAGTGATCTGAATTTAAACATTTAAGTTATCTGTAATTAAACATTTAAGTTAATTCAATGAAGAAACCACATTTGGTCAACTCAATTAAGTTGTTGGTTTCCTATTACTCAAACGAACTGAGGGAATCACTTTCCTTAAATCATTTGAGTAGTCTCAACTTAATAGGGTTTACAGTGCAGACATTTGCGCCACGTTAACCAAGCAGGAGCTTTCTCTAGTAGGGGCGTGATTATGACATGGAGCCTGTTGTTGATGTCTCGAGGGGTAATTGTCCTGCCGACACTGAACAACAGCTCATCAAACTGGGCTCAGCTCAGTTGGAGGCCAAACACAGCTTCTCGAGTTGTTTATGAACTCGGTGCCACTCGGAAAGACCCAGACATGGCGGCGAACGAGTCTATGGTGTTTATCAGCCTTCCTAAAGCAAATAAAGCACAGCTACTCTCTTATTAAAATCCATGTTAGCCATTTAGCCTCGAAAGTGGAGTCACCAGGCAGACCGATGCTCCACCCATGACGTGAATCCGCGTTTATTGTGAACTGATTTTCACCCGCAAATGAAGCAAATTTGACGCACGAATGAAGCGAGTAAACTCAAAATATTTACGCATTTAATTATGTGCGAAGAGTATAATTTATTTGTGCATGCTTCATAAAAGTGTGGTTAAATGGAGCCATTGTGAAACTCACATATAGATTTCTTGCATTATTAAAGTTAGCGATTATAAGTGAACTAAGCAATATTTGTTAAACACTTTTAACTACAGTGAAGGAACAAGTCCCAAACACACTTTCAGCCAATCAGATGTAAGGGGCACGTCTAGAATTAATAGCTACATTATCAAACAGAGGCGCTGTCTTGTTTAGAGTTGGGCGATGTTGACCAATTTGACATCGTACGATGTCTAATGTGAAACATCACGATGGACGATGGCATAGTCGTCATGGAAGGGGGGGGCTCCCATTTTCACTACCTGACCCACATGGTCTTTGCTTTACCTATAAGCAAACCATACATAAATAAAGCTACACACAAATTATCACCTGCCAATCACTTTTTTCCGAGGGACTCTGGCATGAATAGGCTGAGTGTTTTTATAATGGCTTTTTTCCACAGCTGGTGGAGGAGACGAGAGTTCGATTGGAGTTCACTGTAATTTGTATTGTGATTGATGATCACTTCCTTGTTTTATTATTATTATGAGGAAATAATAACAAGTAAGGATGCTAGGGCTTGACCGTTTTGGTCGCATATGTGCCCGAAATTTTATGCGACCTAAAACTATATTTGGAAGCATTTGTGCTAGTGCATAAATTGTTGCTGTGCGACCTGTTTTCACTGTAAAATCCTCACTGCGTGCGCGGATTTAGGAGACATTTATGCAGAATGCATCTTTGCACCTAAAAACGCCAAATGCAGCGCTCAGGAACAGATTAAATATGTGAACTATCTGCTGAAGTAAAAAAAGCCCACAATGCTTGCCCAGCCTTTGTGCTCTTCTTATTGGCCCATTGCTCTAGAACTGAATGCGAATAGATTGGTTAATATCAGCTGTCAATCAATGCCTTCTGCCTTCAGATGACAGGAGCTACATAACCACGAAAATTTGAAGTGCTGAATATGAGAGAATGAAAATAACACTGACAGATTTAGTTTTAGAAACCATCTAAAGTTACTAATAATGGCACCACATCTTATAAGTGATCATGTGCTGAATGTTAATCCACAATTTACACTTTTCCAGGAGTGGATAAAAGACTTCCAGTGGCTTCAAGTCCACTAAGAAGATAACTAAAGCCATTCACTGTAAAGTCTGTGGGACGGGGTTTGCAGGTAACAGCGTTTGCCACTGAATCTACACATTTTAAGCTCGAGAGGTACTGTATAATCCTTCATTTAATCCTCATGATGCTGTCAGCCGTGCAAGCGGCAGCTATATGTAAAGTTTAACACAGCTCATGAAAAGACGACAATATTAAGATGACGTGCAAATAATAAGTTAAATATCAATATAAATGTGGAGCGGGGCGATGAATCGCGATGCCGGCTCAGCATCATGAAGTTTATCGGCCATCTGCGTTGGACGATGGCATCATCTATTGGCCCAACCCTAGTCTTGCTGGAAAATAAGCATATTTGTTTTTGTGCTTTCAGATATCAATTGTTTGATAAAATTCAATTACTGCACCATTTATGATTAATCGATTTTAATTTAAACAATGATTGGAAATTTGTGGAAATCAATATCCCTATCGGAATGTTCCCTTGAATGTTCGCTTAACAAAGAAAAATAGGTGATTTTTGTGTGAACTATTGAGAAGTTTTTAAAACATAAGTATTGAGTATTGACACTCACTCGTGCAGCATTGGTCTGACCACAGTGGTCCCCTTGGTATGGGCTTCATACATCAGTGTGTACAAATATGGCAGGAGGGTGTAGCGGATATTCAGCACTTCACGAGACATATTAGCAAACTCTGGTCCCCAGGCCACGGGATCCTGTCTCTGTGGAAGATCACAACAACATCAGATATAAGTCATCCAGCACTGTTTATGGAGAAAATGTCAATGGATTCTCATGCATTTAGGATGTTGCAAGGGCACTGCTAAACGATTCTCTACGAGTACACTTAATATATATGAATACATGGGAAAAAATAAGAGATCATTTGGAAATTTGAGTTTTTCTGGCATGGGTTTCAGTAAAATGTTAATATTCGTTCTTTTCTATAAAGGAACGATTACAATTGTTCCACATTTCAAATATTAGTTTCATTTATGGCATTTGTTGTAATTAAAAATCAGTGAGTACATTTACGTGGACACCAATAATTAGATTTTTATACGATTAAGACGATACTAATACAATTAAGACAATAAAGCGATTTTTTATTAATTTAATCCGATTAAGGTCATAATCAAACTAAACAGAAATTGAATGAAGACAAGTGGAGTATGGCTATTATAGTGGCATTATTGAAGTGCAGTACAGACATGTAAACAGCTTAATCAAACTATTACCGTCATGTAGGACTTTTGGACGCATTTTGTGACAGGGTATTCCATACACTCAGCTGTTTGACACTATTCTCTGCATCTACCGAGTCAGTGAAGGACCACAGACACATACACAAGGTTTTTTTCTCCCATTCGGCGTGCAGTATCAAATTCCATTAAAACAACACTCTTTCAGCAGTTCATACTCACATCCAATATCTCATTTGTCAAGGGGGCATGCATGAAATATTCCTGAATGAAGGTGATGGTGCCAAACTGCAGTAACCAAACCCGAAATTACATGAAACTCTGGAGAAAATGTGTAGTGCGTGGGGACGCAATGTCATTGATTGAACTATGTGCCGTAACAAGTAAAAGGGATCATGAAAGGAACATTCATAAAGTAACTGAACATGTAAACACCTTAATCAAATTTTTGTCTTATTCAGATTAAGGCAAATAATTCGATTATATGTCCATGTAAACGTAGTCAGTGATATTCTCCCTTTTTTTTTTTTACAAACATATGGTATTGTGTTGTTTCAAATTTATTACGAGCATGTCTGAAAACCTCTATTAAATATTCATAAATATTTAAAAACTAATAACATGCAAAAAAGAGAAAAAGTGTGAATATAAATATATTTTTTTTTTTATTTTTTTACATTTTATTTACAGAATAAACAAAATTATGCACTACAAAAAATATATATTTTTTTACTTGTTTAAACTACTTAATTAAAATAAGCTGAAACAACACAATTGGGACATCTTAATTTTTTATGTTCAATCCACATAAATTTGTTAAAAGTTTTAAGTTAACTTAATCGATTTGTGTTGGGACAACGTGAATGAATTGTGTAGAACCTTGCATTTTTACAGTGTGTTTTATTCAAACATAAATCCAAAGTAACTGGGAATTTTTAGTTGGTCATGTCTTTAATAAAAATAATTATAGATTTACTAATTATATATGGTTTAATGCAAAACGATCTGCTTTCCTGTCATTTTTTTTTCTCAAACATTTCCCAAGTGCTGATTAAAAGAGAGATTTACTTCAAAACATAAGATTTAAAGCGCACCTGTTTTACCCCTTTTTTTAGATTTAAGATACGTCTTTTGTGTTTTCAGAATGTGTCCGTAAAGTTTCTGCTCAAAACACCCATCAGATTATTGATTATACCTTTCAGAGTATTGGAATTTTCTGCTTTGAACACAAAGTCGCTGTTTTTATTGCCTGTACCTTTAATGCTAGTTCTCCCCGCTCACCGTTCCCAATTGCCTGTAAGAGTGTGCCTCAATCTCCGCCTCGGCTGCGTCAGATAATCAGCACAGAGACAGACATGAAGGAAGCAGATCTCACGTGTGAGAAAGTCTATAGTAAGAACTTTCCCAATGATTATTTGATGTATGTGTTGTGGAGTTAATTCAAGCCATTCTACGATGATAAGTCACACACAATGTTGTTACAAAGTTCACACACTGCGCTCGCGTTTAACTTTGCACTGTTTTTGCATGGCAAATGTGACAGGATACACGTTAATATCCACTGCTGTATGTATATCAGTTATGTTAATGTACAAAATAAACCTGATTTCAAGAGTTCACACTTCGATATTGCTTGATGCTATTAGCAGGTTTGGCATGCTGTACCAGGAGAGAACCCTGAGCTCGGAGATAACTGAGCCCAGGGCTTTTGCCTGGTCGATTGAGCATGTAAGGGGAGTACGAGATCAGGTAGTTCTCGAGAGCTCCCTGTGGTAAAGGAAGAAAGGGGGAGAAGGGGTGGATGGGCGGTTTCTTCGGAAAATGAAGATAAGGGAGACATTTTTGCTAGGCTGCTTATAGTGAGTTTGGATTAATCTTATTAACTAATGATTGTAGATGAAAGACCAGCTGCAGTCAATCATATTACATGCTCCTCTCGAAATTAGTTTGTGAAATTTCACTTAACGTCCAAAACAACGGGGATTGAAGCATTTTCTTTTATAATTGTACTGACATTCGGCTGTGGTGATGAAGTAAAGATGGTAAAATCACTGTAATTCATTACAAACATGCTCTGTTTTAAAAACATTTTAAACTTGTAAAACTCATTCTTGATCACATTTGATGGCGGTTGATGATCACAGAGAGCTGAACAGTAAGGGTGTGACAAGATCTCGGGCTACGAGATCTCGCGAGACTAAATCGCGACGAGATTTCTCGTCAAGGTGAAAAGTTGTCTCGTGATGTTATGATGGAGCGTGAGGGTGAATTTAGCACTGAATATTGGACACCGGGTTGGATTTGAACCGCACATCAAGTGCTTTGCACACACCTGGCAATGAAGGCTGGCCTCAGAGTTGCGCGTTACTCGCTGCTTGGGCAGGTAAGTGTGACGTTCAAGGGTTGCCGCGTCTAAAAGCAGAGGCTGCTACAACAGCCACACACATTAACCATGGCTCATACCATGCGATGGAATAGCACTTTAGATACGCTTAAAGCCATAATCATCGTAAACACAAATCGAGTTGGACGTGGAGTATTCCTATTTTAGTCGTATTATTGAAGTACAGTACAGTACAGACATGTAAACATGGTAATCAAACTGTTATCAATGTGTAAGACTTTTAGCTGCATTTTGCAACAGGATAAGCCATACACACACACACACATGACTGTTTGACACCCATCAAGTCAGTAAAGAACCACAAGACACACACACATCTCCTCCGAGTGCGCTCGCCGCACACACACAATGAACTCCTGGACACACACACACTCCCGTCGTCATCATCATCATCACCAAACACATGCTGTCCAGAAAAAAACACGGAAGCTGACGCCGAAATTTATGGAAACGAGTTTGATTCTCATGTGAAACTGTACAGGGGAGAAGCCAGTTGAGTTTATAGCAAAATATTTAGCAGTGTTTGCATGTCGTTTATGGCATAATTCATTAAAATAAATGTAAAATAACATTCATTACAAGTTGATTTTAAAAAACACCTAAATTGTTTTGCATTTTGTGATTTATTTATTTTTCTTCATTTTTCAGTTGAATAAAAATCTATTTTCCAATCATATATTAGCAAATATTTAGCAGTGTTTGCATGTCCTTTACTGCATAGAATTCATTAAAATAAATGTAAAATAACTTTCATTACAAGTTGATTTAAAAAAGCATTTTTTTCAGTTGAATAAAATATTTTTCCATTATGCATTTAATCATTGAAGATTTTTTTAAAAATAGTGTAAAAATCTCGTCTCATCTTGTTCTCGTGAACCCAATCTTGTGTCTCATCTCGCGGGGTAAGTGTCTCGTCACACCCCTACTGAACAGATCTTTTAATCCCGGTTGCTTTGCGCAAGTCCTGTCATGTTGGTTTGATTATACATGTTTCTACGAACACATGTTAATACGCGACTGTCAATCAATTTGGTGGGCAGGAAAACCACACTCCTACATCACATAGCGGTCGGACTCAAAATGGGAGGGAATTGGATCCTATTTTAACATCAGGAAATAAAAAAAAGACACTTATTGTGTTTATATCACCCCAATATGACTGTGGACTGTAAACCTACACACAGTCCTGTCCAAACAGCTTACAAAAGATGATTTTCATCATAGGTGAACTTCAATAACTAATTCCTAAAAACTAATTTATTTAGTCTTTGCCATGATGACAGTACATAATGTTTTACTAGATATCATGCAAGATAGTATTCAGCCTAAAGAGTATAGTATGCACAGTTATAGTTATTCATGCTAACAATATATTTGAGTACAAATGTTTAACGATAATTTTATTATTTAGTTATGTTTTCAAATGATTTTATATTCGGCAACATAAATACGCAGTTACATCACTATTTCAGTCAATATTTGGGTTATTTCAATAATTAATCCATGTCTAATCCAGCTGCAAACAGCTCAAACTGGAACAACAGCACATTTCCTGCATTATGCATGACGACACCGGGGGAATAAATACTTGCGCCAGAACTACATTTGCATGATCCAAAAGTGTACAGCTGTGTCCTGCTGAATCCAGACGTAACCGTACACTGCGCATCTGTGTGTGTGTGTGTGAATGTTAATCGTCTGCCAGACACAGTGTGTGTTTTTGCCCTGTCTCTGGCCTGTACGCTGGTTTAGCGCTCACAAATGCGTGTGTTAAGAGTGGTGAGTGTGAGTTAATGTGTGTACCGAGATAAAGGTGAACCGTATCTGATAATTATTTCTGGAGTAGAACACGTTCACTGGTCTGACAGCTAATGCACGCATGCGAACACTGAAACGTGAACTAAACACTTTCTGCAGTAAGAACTCCTCGCAGATTTTGTGTGCGCAAAAAATAGTAGTAACACTTTACCTGAAGGGCTGCTTATAAGACTGTCATTAAGCCTTTGTAATCATGTCATGAATATGAATGAGATGTTATGCAGGCTTATAACAACTGTTCTTCACTCAAATATGACATTTTAAAATTTCTCGCGCGAGTGCCGTTCGCACCCGCTAATCTCGCGTAAACCCACAAGATGCTGCTGTCAACCGACTGTCTGACTGACTGACTGAACGAACGAGTGACTGGCCGGCCAACCAATCGACTGACCCAGCTTCCTTCTTCCCTAAACCCAACCAATTGTATCGATTGACCCCCCCCCACCCCCACCCCCCCAAACTTACTTCCATATGTCTAATTTTTACCACGTTTTTGGATTTTACCACATTCTTACCCTGTTGTTCACTTGTTAAAACATAAATAAAAATAAAGTATATAAAAAAAGAAACCATCATGACAGTTGTAATGCTTTATGATAATCATGTTTAAGACAGATTTATGACAAGCTATGCTGCCTTGGTAATGTCAAGTCATGACAAAAGCTAAACAGGTTTTGATGTATTGGTTTAGGTCAAGCTGTCATAACAAACAATGTCATCTTTGCATTTAAAATGACATAACCGAGCGAAAGACACTTAATAACGGTTGTCATAAGCATGCATGCAATCTCATTCACACTCATAACGTATAAAGATTTCATGACAGTCTTATGAACCCCCTTCAAATAAAGCATTACCAAAACAGCTCCTGGAAATGGCCTTAAAATGGGATGCATTTACCTGATAAGCAAAAGTGCGAAAAGTAATAAGGCTTGATTTCAGACAATGTATCTTGGATGTGAGGGTATTTTGTCTTCTTATGAAGACTGATTAGTTTTCCACCTACTTGTGTTTAAAAGACGTAGGGGGAAAAATATGAAAGCGCCTCAAGACAAAATACTCTTATATTAAAGATAAATTCTGTGAAAATGAGCCATAATAACGTATGCAGTTTTTCTTTTAGGGATATTTATCTTGCTTAAAGCATATTTAAATGAGTTTAAAAGTGGGTTTAGAACAACACAGAGATGCTTCTGTTTTTAAGAAAGGAAAAATTATGAAGGTAAAAAGGCTATGAATAAGTGTTTTTCAAGGTTTAATATAAAAAACTAATCAATATATCATATGAGCAATAAATAAATAAATAAATACATTTTAGACCTTGAAAAAAAAATATGCAGATTTTGTTTTACAATTTGCATCCTCTTTTTTATAATGTCCAACATGTAAGACTGCTGTTGTGTTATTAAACTAAAAGCAAACAAACAAATGTGTGTGTGTGTGTGTGTGTGTGTATATATATACAAAAAAATTAAGAATTATCAATAATAATAATAATAATAATAATAATAAAATAATAATAATACATTTTTTTGGCTACTGTATCAACAATCAACAAACACATAAAATAATAATAGAAAATAATAATAATAATAATAATAATAATAATAATAATAAATCAATATTTTCTGGCTACTGTATCAACAATTAACAAATACATAAACAAATTAATAATAATAATAATAATAATAATAATAATAATAATAATAATAATA
>CAIGQZ010032693.1:2865351-2879451 GCA_903798205.1 Danio tinwini
ATTATCATGTCATCGATTCGGTTCAATTCGATATCTCGGTGCATCACGGTGAATTGTCGATGCTTTCCATACACAGTTTTATATTTTCTTCACAGCACAGCAATTCTTGTATTAAAATGTATGAATATATTTACATACTATTTGTAATACAATTTTGTCTTTTAATGCAAACACTCAGATATATCAACTGTACCTTTAAACAACATTTGTTTGTATTTATAGCATTTATAGCAAATAATATAAACAAATATGAATATCCTGCTCGCTTTCTGATCCTTGTCTATCAAGTTCTCTTACACCCCTATGATTGGTCACCCGCTCAACAGAAAGAGCTGCGATTAGCTCTTGTGCGCTGCGCTCTTCACAGATGAGTGACACTGTGCCAGTGTATGAGAGAGAGAGAGAGAGAGAGAGTTTACTTTCCTTCTCTCAATCTCAGTGAAATAGGGGCTTTGCTGTAAATGTCAGTAAAAGTCTGTCAAGTAAACACACACTCAGTGAAATTGTGCACAGTTTTTAAGTAGTTAGAGCACTGTAAATACTCGCGCTCGCAACTCGCCACCCTCGCCATAGTAAGCTACGGCAACAGCGCATATGAGATCAATCATGTCAGTATATAATAACCAGTTATGATTATTACTGAACCAATACCAAATTGTCCGCGTCTGCATCGCGGTGCATCGAAGAAACAATTAATATTAACACCCCTATTAAATAGCACATCCGTGCGTATGCTTTTCAATTAATATAAGTATATAAATATTATTTTGACAAAAAAAAAAACATGTAACTTAAGCATTAAAGCATAAGCTAGCAACATTCAGGTCACAGGTTCAGTTTCCATGAATACTGATAAAAAGTTGACTTTGAATACAATGAAAAAGCATTTAGCACATGCATAAATATAAATGCTTAATATTAATGCAAAGTGTGATTAAAAATGGTGAACAAGAATGTAATATACATATATTCATTAATTTTCTTTTCGGCTTAGTCCCTTTACTAATTTGGGGTCGCCACAGCGGAATGAACCGCCAACTTATCCAGCATTTGTTTTACGCAGCGGATGCCTTTCCAGCCGCAACCCATCTTTGGGAAACATCCATGCACACTCATTCACACTCATACACTGCGGCCAATTTAGCCTACCCAATTCACCTGTACCGCATGTCTTTGGACTGTGGGGGAAACCGGAGCACCCGGAGAAAACCCACGCAAACGCAGGGAGAACATGCAAACTCCTCACAGAAAGCCAACTGACCCAGCCAAGGCTCGAACCAGCGACCTTCTTGCTGTGAGGCGACAGCACTACCTACTGCGCCACTGCGTCGCCTAATATACATATATTTACATGAATAAAATCCAAAATCAACTGTAGTTACCCATAAATTGTAACAGCAATTTAATTTAGACATGTCATTTTCAGTTCCATCTCCCCCCCAAAAATCCATTGACTTAACATTACGCCCAACTTTCACGCATCATAACGCCAAGTATGAAATTCACAGAAACTATTGTAAAAAAAAGTACCGCTGGGAAGCTAAGACATCTTAAAAGTCTGCCATAGCATGGCCCATTGAAATACATTGATCCCATTGACTCAAATTATAAATGTCACACATCAATAACATTACATAGCAGTGTCGTACAGATATAGAGGTGGGCTCAGTTGACTCAGGCAACCAATCAGTGTCTCAATATGATACTGAAGGTCTCAAAAAAATTAGACAGACGCTCAAAGAAAATAGACACCACATTTTCACAGAGGAAATTACATTAAATCTTGTTGCCAAATGAACATTTCTGTGCTCAATGTTAACAGAATGTTCATGTGTTTCACTCACATAACTTCCAATGTGTCCTTTCTGATCACTCGAATCCCAAATGGCTCTTCATTGATTTCCACCTTATAGGTTTCTTTGCCCCATAACGGAGGTGGGTTTGGCAGTTCGAGGGGAACAGGGACCTCATAGCGGTCATTTTCTGGATCGTAGATCTAAATGAACAGAAGCAAAATCGCACTCTTACATGTGGCTGTATTTTTAAGATCTATTATTTGTATGTTCATATATACAGTTGAAGGCAGAATTATTAGCCCCCTGTTTTTTTTTCTCCCCAATTTCTGTTTAATGGAGAAAAGATTTGTTCAACACATTTCTAAACATAATAGTTTTAATAACTCATTTCTAATAACTGATTTATTTTATCTTTGCCATGATGACAGTAAATAATATTTTACTAGATATTTTTAAGATAAGTATTCTGCTTAAAGGATTGTTAAAGCAAGTAAAAGCAAAAATATTGTCAGCTAATCAGCTTTCTTATGTTTACAATTACTCTCATTGGTTGGTGATTGTTTTGCGCGCAGTGAGCAGCGAACATAAATAATGGCACAGTGGCCGACCTAAATAATATTTGTATTTTTAAAATGGCAAAGAGGCAGTCACGCATATTTTCATATTTTAAAACTACGAGTAAATCTGAGCCTGATCAAAAGAGATCTTGAGAAGATGAAACTGTAGGAATGGATCAGGGGTGTGTTTCCCAAACAACAACATAACTCATGGCTGAACTATCATAGTACGATGCATCGTTTGGGAAATGAACGATGTAGTGACGAGTGTTTCGCCAAAAACATAGTTTCTCTGTCGCAGATACATTGTTTGAACCATGTTAGTTATAACGTAAAACCTCCATAATGATGCTCTAAACGGGGCAGAGTAACAACCTCTTTAGAGAAAATCGCCATCAATTTCTGTATAAAATTATATTGTTTTACACACACGCAGCAAAAAAAAAATATTTTGGTAAAAACATGCACTCGTGTTCTATATTAACTGAAATATATGCAAACAGCATATATAGGACCAATATTTTCTTTACAAATATATTAATGATGTAACCCTTTGGGAAAACTGACGTTGTTTGGTAGATGTTGGTCACGATAACTTTTATTTCCTGGTTTTGTTCATTTACAAATTAAGCACTGGCTTAAAGTGGCATTTAAAGACTTAATTATAAACATTTGAAATCAAAATTATTAGCCTCCTTTCGATTTTTTTTTTCGTTTAAAATATTTCCCAAATGATGTTTAACAGAGCAAGGACATTTTCACAGTATGTCTGATAATGTTTTTTTCTTCTGGAGAAAGTCTTATTTGTTTTATTTCGGCTAGAACAAAAGCAGTTTTTAATTTTTTAAGAACCATTTTAAGGTCAAAATTATTAGCCCTTTTAAGCTAATGTTTTTTGATAGTCTACAGAACAAACTATCATCATACAATAACTTGCCTAATTCCCCTACCTGCCTAGTTAACCTAATTAACCAAGTTAAGCCTTTAAATGTCACTTTAAGCTGTATAGAAGTGTTTTAAAATATATAGTAAAATATTATTTGCTGTCATCATGGCAAAGATAAAATAAATCAGTTATTAGAGATGAGTTATTAAATTATTATTGTTTAGAGGTGTGTTAAAAAAATCTTTTCTCCATTAAACAGAAATTGGGGAAAAATAAACAGGGGGGCTAATAATTCAACATTAGGCATGTTGGGATAATCAGGCAAGTCATTGTATAACAATGGTTTGTATTGTAGGCGATCAGAAAAAAAATGTTTAAGGGGGCATTATTACTAGTAACATTGACCTTATGAATGTTCTATTAAAAAAACTAATGATGTTTTTTCTATTAAAAAATAATGTTTTATTTTAGCCAAAATAAAAGAAATAAGACTTTCTCTAGAAGAAAACATATT
The DNA here is from genome assembly GCA_903798205.1 of Danio tinwini. NCBI lineage: Eukaryota > Metazoa > Chordata > Actinopteri > Cypriniformes > Danionidae > Danio > Danio tinwini. Next base: position 2,869,105 of record CAIGQZ010032693.1, read on the forward strand.
ACAGCAAATACTGTGAAAAATTCCTTGCTCTGTTAAGCATCATTTGGGAAATATTTCAAAAAGAAAAAAAAAATCACTGGAAGCTAATCATATTGACTTTAGCTGTACATTTTTTTTAATCTAATAAATTTTAAAGTGGTCATGAACTGAGATCGCAATTTTACGTCCAGCTTTTGATATATAAACCGTCATCGAACTAAAAGAGTATTCTGTAAGTAACATCTTTGTTACTAAAACATGAGCTTTTATTGACACCAGACCCAGAAAACCCCAGATCCTGGAATGTCCCTATCTATGACATCATAGTTAGGTTAAACACCTCCTCTGCAGCTTCGCCCACTGATTCACAAAGACCATCCGCCCACTTCATCCCCAAATGAACTGAAGGTCAAACACTAGTTTACTATGCAAAACTGTTATCCAATCATTGCAGTAGGTGTTTACATCCAAGCCGTCAGAATGGGCCGCCCAGAAAATCTACACATTCTTAGAGAAAATGGGCACTAAGGTTATTACTTATTGATTTTGATGTTTTTGTAAAGTAAAACCCAAATTGACATCAGAAGTTGACCTCAGACAACAAAAAAAAGCCAGTTAATGACCCCTTTCATACATAATAAAAACATCAATATAAAAATGCAGCTATACAACATGCTTTTAGGTTTAATTTCCCCTCAAAAAACAAGTAAACTTTCAATGCAGTGTGAGTAACCTGAATGTTAGACTCTTCTTCGATTTAGGAAAAACATACCTTCCACCGTAGGCAGGTTTCATCATGGAATGTGATTTCCACGCGAAGCTTGTTGATGTCTCGAGACTGAGAACGCTGGCTTGGGAAAGCTGTATTGAGCTCTAATTCTGCGGTGATGCCATACATAGTTTCAACCACGTTGCTGGCTTTGTAGCCATGGTTCTCTGGGTAGTAGCACATGGGAACAGCTGAAGGCTAGGAAAGAGGGAAAAAACATATGCAATGATTGTTACAGCTATTGAAAGAAAATGTTAATAGAAAACAGAGCAGAAAAATATTTGTTAAAAATGCTTATTGCAGGGCGGCACGGTGGCTCAGTGGTTAGCACTGTCGCCTCACAGCAAGAAGGTCACTGGTTCAAGTCAGTTGGCATTTCTGTTTCCTCCGGATGATCCAGTTTCCCCCACAGGCCAAATACATGCGGTACAAGTGAATTGGGTAAGCAAAATTGGCCGTAGTGTATGAGTGTGCGTGAATGAGAGTGTATGGGTGTTTCACAGTAATTGGTTGCGGCTGGAAGGGCATCCGTTGAGTAAAAAATATGCTAGAATAGTTTGCGGTTCATTCCGCTGTGGCGACCCCTGGCATTTAAGGGACTAAGTCGAAGAAAAATTATTGCACAGAGTGCCTCTAACCAGTTTACAGTTTATAAAACATTACTACTAAAATATATGCAAAGCAACATTGAAAAAGGTGGATATTTTAGACTTTATGTTTTAAGTCACGTGCACTTTTGCTTTTGATTATCATACACGTTTATTGCTGACTTTTAACACCTCACGACTCAACAAAGTGTCATAATGTGAGTGTGCATACCGACCCGCAAAACAGCATGCATAAAAGTGTCATGAAAAAATCACTTAAATTTTTCTTTGAAAAGCAATGTTAATAACTGGCCGACTGATGAGAGTGGAGCTTTTCTTCATGTGCCTTGCTGCTGCTAAAGTTACAGTAAAGCTCAAGCACAAAATGGTCTAGCTGAGCACACAGGAAATGCAGATGAAATATTAAAAATATTTAATATTTATTTAACTTAACATTACTGCTTAATTTTACTTTAACTTATATTTGAAGGGCCATGAAACCCCCCTGTCTCAGCAGGGTGTTTTCACACCTCTAGTTTGGAAAAAGTCAGGAAAGTGGGCGTGTCCAGCTTGTTTAGGTGGAGTGTCGAGGGACGGAAAGAGGGAAGGATTTGCAAATATGGGAGTTTCCAGTTGGGCATGCGCTGATTTTTCACAGAGGCGATGTAACCAGTGTTGCTAGATTGGGCGGTTTTCCGTCCAATTGGGCGGTTTTGAATCCGATTGTGCGGGTAAAAAATCAGCCACATCTGGCAACACTGGAGGTAAAACAAAACAGACACGGGAGAAAAACAGTGACTGTGTTTACATGGACATCAGTAATCAAATTATTTGTCAAAATATTAATTTGTCGACTTTAACTGCAGTTTGCCACTTTCACTTTTTATTCAGGAACATTTCCTGCATGTCCCCCGTGACAAACAAGAGAAACTGCTGGAGAGTGGAGTTTTAATGGAGTGTTTGATACCGCACGACGTATGGAGGAAAACAATCCTCCGCATTTCTCGGAAACTTAGATGCACTCGGTAGGTAGCGTCAGAAAGCCTTGTGTGTAGACTATCCAGTTATAAAATATGGTGAAAATTTTACACGACAGTAATAGTTTTATTGTGATGTTTACAAGTTTACATTCTGAGAGCAGCATTTACAGCGGATCTTTCAGTCTATAATATTGTACTATAATATTGCAGTGATATTAACATACTGTAAACTTAGTAACTAAATCATTTTGACTATAGTATGTCTTTAAAAACTGAAAGAGCACTGCTGACGATACAAACTAACTTTGCCATCTGAATAAACAAACAAAGGGCACTGATCACACACACACTTTCCAAATCTGTAGACACAGGACAATCTATACAAACTGAAACCGTGTCTTTTTTAAAAGGAGACCAGCGGCAAATACGGATTTCATCATTTCCAGATGCGAAAAGCTCTTGGGTAAAAATGTTCCTTACAAACACATTTCTGTCGTGTGTCGCATGCACTGTAATTCACACGTGACTCCAGCTGCGCTCTCATAGCGGGAAAATGAAAACAAAACCTTCATTGCAGCACATTAATAAACGCAGCACATTAATAAACACAACACTGACGACCCATGTCTCCAAATTCTCATTCTTTCACTTGTTTTGGCAACACAACCTGTCAGCATACACTCAGTGCATCACATAGCAGTATGACGCATGATGTGCCCCACACACGATTTTGCTTCTTGTTTATACACTATGAACAGCAGCTACGCTAATTATTCTCCTTATTCTGTATTTCCACCAGGGGGTACTCATCTCGAGGCCCTCAGACTATGCAGTGCCACTGATGCGATCCAAGACCAGCGACGAGACGATCCCAAGGTTTCTGGACCAGGCCGTATCCTGAGCTGCTGCTATGGTGGTCATGGTGGCGAGCATGAGACTGATTCCTGTGATGCTCCAAGCACAGACTTGTCTTCGCTGAGGTCCAGCTACCGCTTAGACTGCAGCTCTGCACAAGACAATTGGCCATAGGAGAAATGGTCGTGCCCAACTGAGCCTGGTTTCTCTCAAGGTTTTTTAAATTCTTCACTTTCGCCAATTGGTGAAGTTTTTTCCTCGCCACTGTTGCCACTGGCTTGCATGGTTCTGGATCTGTAGAGCTGCGCATTGATGGAATCGCTCTTCAGTGTTTGGACTCTCAGTAGTAATTATTAAACCACACTGAACTGAGCTAAACTGAACTTAAACACTGAAAACTGAACTGACACTGTTTCAATTCACTATAAACTTCCATGTGAAGCTGCTTTGACACATTCTACATTGTTTAAGCTCTATACAAATAAAGATGAATTGAATTGAATTGAACCTGTCGTCTCTCTGTCGTCTGAAAACTGTAACAGGTAAACAGTCTTCAAAGCTATCATGCATTTTAATGAAGTTGCACCGCATACACAATAGAGCGCGCTGATTGGTTTGAACCAAGTCTTTCTCATGAATTAATGCCGCACACTTAGAGACGTCATTATGCATTCACAGGTACAGACATTGTCTCCACGCTGCAATACACACAAGTATCTAATCGCCGTGACGCAGCTTCAAAAAATCATTTTAAACCGGAAGAACGAATTTGCTCAAAATAATGCAAAAACAACCAATTTTAACTTTTTAGTGCAATATATGTTTCCTAATAGTGTTTATAGCAGCAAGAAACACATATATGACTGTCAACAGCTCAAAAAATGTGCTTTGGTGTTTCGTGACCCTTTAACTTTAACTTGAACTAAATATAACTAACTTAACTTTAATTTAATATTTTTCCAGTGTTTTGACCAAGTGTTTGTGAAAAGTAGTCAAGAGGGTTAAACAAAAGTGGAAATATTATGGCATAAATACACAAGAAAATAAAAAGTGTGGAGTGACTTCTGCTTGTGTGTAACGAGCGAGTAACAAAAGTGTAAACTTTTGCATGAACTTTCTGATTTTGTAAGAAAAAAACCCTAAAATTCTCAAAAATCAAGCACAAGTGATAAATGTCCTAGTGTGCATGAGGCTTTATATCATTTAAAACTTTCAGACTATCTTTTTTTCAGACATTCTTAAACATAAACGTTCTTAGTGAACAACAGGGCTGAATAATAAACATCATTTTCTCTGACCTCCCATATGCATCCGCGTTCTTCACATTTAGCCTTAGTGACACCATCTTCTGGGTAGCAATTGAATACATCGGCTCTGGGTTCCCAGTTGATGGTGTATGACTTTCCAAGTTCCAGCTCCAGATTCCTCAGATTCAGCACCTAGAAGACCAATAATTCACGTTTACTTCACCAGGAATCTGATGGAGATCACCAAACTTGCAAATATTCTCAAAATTATTAGATATTAGGTAGCTAACATGGGTTACTATGAGCTATTGCATATGCCCATCATCAACAGGTAAATGCATTAAAGAATTTTGCATCCGTATCCATATTTTATTCAGCTTTTATGTAACATTCTAATCTTGTCTGTTAAGATTTAAGCATTTATTCAGCATCTGATATCTGTCAAGAAAATTAACCGAAATGATCTTGTTGTCAACTTCATTGCCATGGCCGCTGTTTATATTTCCAAATACCAACAGTATAGCGAGAGGACATCTGCTCAGACCCTGAAGTGACTCACTCTTCTATGGAGCTTAAAATATGCCAAACCAATCTGAGTTTAAGTTGTGTTCATTTCAATTAATACCAATTTTGATTCATTCATTCATTCATTTTCTTTTTGGATTAGTCCCTTTATTTATTTGGGGTCGCCACAGCGGAATGAACCGCCAACTTCCAGCAACCCAGCATATGTTTTACGCAGCGGATGCCCTTCCAGCCGCAACCTATCACTGGGAAACATCCATACACACTCCATACCCATACACATACACTACAGACAATTTAGCTTACCCAATTCACCTGTACCACATGTCTTAGCACTTGTGGGGGAAACCGGAGCACCCGGAGGAAACCCACACGAACACAGGGAGAACATGCAAACTCCACACAGAAATGCAAACTGACTCAGCTGAGGCTAGAATCAGCAAACTTCTTGCTGTGAGGCGAACGTGCTACACACTGCGCCACCGCTTTGCCAATTGTGATTTAATAAAATGTAATATTATATGCCATTAAAAATCGTTTTAAATCTCTTAATTTGAATCTGAATCTCTTAAGTTGAATATTGAATATCTGAAATTGGACATAATGGTATGACATTTTTAGTGATTCTCTACTTTTCCCTGTTGATGACCCCCGATCTACTTTCTGAATTTCACAATCCGAATTTCTGGATATAAATTTTAGAGTACTGAATTTAATGTTTTGAATTTCCTCATCTTGAAAACTGCAAACTGGATATCTGCAGTCTAATAATTCAGAACCAAAAACATCTGAAGTTTGAAAATGTGTCTTTAATCTAAATCTGCCTTTAATTCTGTTGTCTTGAGTTACAGATGTTCAATATTCAACTTAAGCTATTCAAATTCAAAACAGTTTTTAATTGCATATAATATTTAGTTTTATTAAATTACAATTGTTAAAAACTCAAATTGACACATTTCAAATTCAGATTGTTTTGGCATATTTAAAGCTCCATACTTTTCTCAATGAAGCATTTCTTCCACACAAAAGTTTATAAATACAAACATTACCGTGCATATATGCACCCTTATGGAGCTTAAAATATGCCAAAACAATCTGTATTTGAATTGTGAAAAATGATTAACAATTTAATGAAATATAATACTATATACCATTAAAAATGGCTTTGAATTTCTTAAGTTGAATATTAAACATCTGAAATTGGCCAAAATGCTTGGTTTGACATTTAGGTGATTATCTACTTTTCCCTGTTGATGACTCCTGGCCTACTTTCTGAATTTCACAATCCAAATGTCCGGTTTTAAATTTTAGAGTATTTAATTTAAAATCTTGAAAACTTCATATATCTGGATATCTGCAGTCTATGAATTCAGAACAAAAAGAATTGTCTAGAAATATCTGCCTTAAAAAATATATCTTGTCTTAAATTTCAGATGTTCAATAATCAACTTAAGCAATTCAAAGTCAAGACAATTTTCAATAGCATATAATATTCCAGCCTGATCTCACGAGGAAACATAAGTACTTTACGTTTTGTTAGTTTAGTGGATAATTCTCACAAATTGGTACGAGTTGAGTCGTACAAAAATGTATGATTTTAAAAAGGAGGCGTAACACCCAACCCCGCTCCTAAACCCAACCATCATTGGGTAATGAGCAAATCGTACTAAATGGTACGAATTAGATCGTACGAATTCATACAAATTAGCCACTAAATCAAAAGTTACGAATTGCCATGAGATTGTGTTGAATATATCAATAATTGTTTTATTAAATTACAATTGTTAATAAATAAAATTTACATTAAAGCTCCATATTTTTCTTACTGAACTATTTTTTTCCATGCAAAGTCATAAATACGAACATTCCCGTGCGTATGTGCACCCTGAGATCAAGGTGTGTGTATGCATGCTTTATAAATGAGGCCCAGCAGGTGTTTTCATGTCAGAATCCTAGCAGTGACAAATACCTGTGAGTCTCTCTGCATTACTGGCTGGACGTGCCATAAATTATAGCGGCTGACATTAATGTGTCACTCGCAGTTTAAGACTAAAGTTTGCACGTCCTCGCGTTGTCATTCCAGGACCTTGAGGTCTGGGAGAAAGCGATGCCCTTCATCATAGCCTAATGCTGGCATGCTTTTGAGGGGCCTGACAAATTCAATCACTGGTCCGTGAGCATCTCCGGATGCTCAGCTGGAATGACAGGATCTCTCCTGGTACTCTAGGGATTCTTGCTCCGTATTAAACACAAGTCAGGCTCTATTTTGCCGACATGGTTTGCTGGCCCTGGCTTGCAATCCTAATTACGTTACGTCGCCGGTGATTTTTTTTACATTTTTCACTTCATTTAGAGATGCTCTCCGAATGTCAAATTAGCTAATACTTTTCGGAGAACTCTGAAGGACAGCTGTTTTCAGATCCTTTTTTATTAATCTTGACTTTTAATGGAAGTATTAGAGTTTCTGTCTATTTATCTGCCTGTTAAGCTTTCATTTTTTTTGACTTAGGTTGCATTGCATCATGTACATTTGCATACCGATGTATTGCTTATTGGTTGCCTATCCAAGTTTTAGGAACAATAAGTAATAACTTGACTTCTAATTTAGTTTGGTATCAGAAGTGGCTTATATGAAAGGCATTAAGACAGTAAGGTCTGACTTTGCTTAGACAAAAGTCTTGTCACAACACAAATCATGTACAGTACAGAATATAAAGTCATGGTGCAGTGGAAAACGAATTACTATTGTGTTTGACTCCCGGATACATCTCTTCAATGACTCAAATAACTTATTGATAAAGTCATCTGGAATGCCAAAGAAAGCGTTCTTGCAGGACTCATCAAGATTCTTTGCATTCCTCTTTAATGCCTCCTCCAACTTACTCCATACATGCTCAATATTGTTCATGTCTGGTGACTGGGCTGGCCAATCCTGGATCACCTTGACCTTCTTTGCTTTCAGGAACTTTCATGTGGAGGCTGAAGTATGAGGATCGCTCTCCTGCTGAAGAATTTGCCCACTCCTGTGGTTTGTAATGTAATGGGCAGCACAAATGTCTTGATACCTCTGGCTGTCGATGTTGTCATCCACTCTGCAGATCTCTCGCATGCCCCTATTCTGAATGTAACCCCAGACCATGATTTTTCCTTCACCTACATATTGGTTTTGTGTTTTTTGTATTAAATAAATGTAAATTACAAGCTTTTATTTTGAATGCGATTAATCTTTTGACAGCATTAATTATAATACATATTTTTACAATGCAATAATTGCAAGTCTACTTCAAGGTGATATTTACAGTACCAGTGTATAGACAAACTATAAATAATTAATCCTATTTGTTTTCTGAGTACCTCAAAATACACTAACAGGCCCTGAAATTTCTTTAAGTTTACTTTGCTTTTTAGCTTTTGGTTTGGACTTTAGTTGAATTTCATCATGTATGTTTTCATACTTCTGCAATTATTTAACTTATCATGTTAATTTCAAGCAATCTGCATCCAAAACAAACATCATGGAGTCATACATTAAAACAAATGTGTTGTCAATATAATATCTGATTATTCTATGCATCTATCTTTAGTTCATCATGCAAAATGCAATTACATCCACCAAAGCAAAGATCTTGTGCTTCATATATATATATATGAAGAGTTCAGATGCAAAACCCTCTAAATCCAATAGACCTCTTTTCTGTAAATGAGCATTTTTTATCAGGCTCCTCTGATTTGGTTCAGAAGTTTCATTTTATAGACTTTGACAATTCTGTGGTTTTTAGCAAGGACATTTTTTTTTGCGTCAAAACCAGCTAAATCCACCATTGGGACTAGACAGTGTAATCAGTTGAAAAATCACTAAAGATACCATTAGAAATTATTTTACCATACAAAAGACATTACACAAACCACCTAAAATAAAAATGCATAAATTTGTCAAGTGGCGGTTCATTCCGCTGTGGTAACCCCTGATAAACCTAAGCAGATGGAAAATGAATGAATGAAATCTGTCAAGTAAGTGCATTAATCAAAAACATTAAAACTGACACTAATTAAATCTTAGCAGTCTCATGGTTTCCACTACATTCATTCTTCCATGGCGGGGCGCCACACCAAAATGTATCCCGCCATGGCTACATTACAGCGTTTCATTCAAAACATTCAGTCATTTTTTGTAATAGCGGATTATAAATTGCACCAAAACGTATTAAAAGGTAAGTGAATTATAACAGCGCAAACTTTTCTGTAACCATAGTAGTGCTGTGCATTCTTTGTTTAACCCTTTAAGGTGACATTCTGACTGACTAACAGATGCGTGATGCGTGAGGCTAGCAAACATGATGTAGCTTTCAGTTAAGATGAACACAGTTTCCATTGTAATTATACTTTATAGACAAAGGTCTATGGCTCTGCATACAATGACTTTATCTTGCTGGAGTTTATAGCTGTTTCACTTTACTTCAGGACGCATTAATGCCGCTCCGTAGGTTTATTGGAGACATTCATAAATATTCCTTCCAAATCTAATAAATGTTAGAGACATACTCGTCACATAAACACACAAAATTGCACTTCAGCAGCGTTTATTTACCGGCGTGCAAGAATTTTTGTGCACGAACAGAGGAAATCGGCGTGCAAGCAAAGAGATTTGCATGCTTCTATTACATAAATGCGATCTTGACTTGTAATACTGCGCACACGCCATTTGTCATTGAAGTAACGCCATAGGCAGTTGGTAGATCTGTGTAAAAGGCCCAACAGAGTTTGCCGCCACAGCTGGAAAAAAATTCTAAAGGAAACATTGAGTCTGTTGTCATTTCTGATATTTGGGATTTAGATTTAAAGTAGAGCGGTGTAAACATTGTAAATTCCGCTTGGTTCAAATAATGTAGTGTAAAAACATAGTGAAACATCAATATCTGTGCATTGTCCCTTAATAAAAAAAATAATGTAATTTATTGAAGTAATATAAATAATGTATAGTTTTGTACATTATATTTATCTTTTTTTAAAAATAGCCTATATCAGTAAATAAAACACAAGATAGGCCTACTGGGCAAAAAGGGGATGTCCCTCAGACACTTATAGAAACTGTATAGTGTGTTTTCTTTTACTTATAATGAACAGAGTTTTGAGGTATGAGACGTGTTCATTTGCCATTCACTGACAGTCGGACAGGCTCATTCTAGTACATCAAACTCAATGAAAAATCGAAAAGCAAATTAAAACAGTCTCTTCATAAAGCCGGCGTATCAGCATGCTGCTACATTGAAAACATATGATTCGATTTGTGCCTTCTGATTGGTTCTCAGGATATGGTGGCTTTTGCTTCTGAACTCTTCATATTTTTATATATATGTATGTGTATATATATATATATATATATATATATATATATATATATATAT
>CAIGQZ010032693.1:2890875-2915341 GCA_903798205.1 Danio tinwini
GTGTGTGTGTGTGTGTGTGTGTGTGTGTGTGTGTGTGTGTGTGTTTAAGAAATGTCAACACAAAGATAACAAAACAGGACATTTCTGACATTGTATTGACAACCCAGAAGTCCCTAATAAAAAACAACAACAACAACAACAACAACTAATGATTAAAAATGCTATGGGCTCTATTTTAACGATCTAGGCGCAAAGTCTAAGGCTGCATTTACACTGCATGCTTCAAGTGACTCAATTCCGATTTTTTCTGTCGTGGCACAGATCAGATATGGCCCATGTATGTGTAAGCAGGAAAAAATCACATGAATTCAGATTTACTCAAATCAAATTCAGGCCTTGTTCATATGTTGAAAATGTATCCGATATAAATTGGATCTGTGCCCTTGTGTCTACAGTGTAAGCAGGCAGAATGCATTATCACATGCGAGTTGTGTGTTGTTTAAAACAGTAGCGAATGACATAAACTCTGACGCTTTTATTTTGAAACAGACTTCAGCACAGTCCCAAACCTTAAAGCTCATACACAAGGACTAAAAAAGCTTTTATATTGTCATATAGCACAAGTATTTAAGCATGTTAACGAGAGAGAGAGAAAGAGAGAGAGAGAGAGAGAGAGAGAGAGAGAGAGAGAGAGAGAGAGATATTAACTAATACTAAAATAAACTAATATAAAACTGTGGCATACGTCACGTGCATAAATCACGCCATGGACATTACATTAAGTATGCCTACTAGTTTCAAAATGCCTAGATTAAAAGAAGATGAGAACTTTTCTGTCATAAACTAAAGTAAAACAACTTGTCCAAAATAATAATAATAATAATAAAAAATCTAACCCTGCGAACACATTAAAAACAGGAATGGAGAAAAGAGTGCTTTTTTATTATCAGCTGTTAGTCAGCGCCCGCTCTTTTTTTTTGTTCCTGATCATTACACTTTTGCAGTGTGCTGTGTAAATACAGACAATCAGACACGGCTCACTTTTAAAATATGATGTAAGCTGGTCAGCAAAAACAATTGGATACAGTCACAAAATCGGAATTGACCGACAAGATCTGCAGCGTAAATGCAGCCTAAAGCGCATGGCGCAAAAGCATTAAGGGCATGTCCGAGTCCACTTTTGTTGTTTTAAGAACGAAAAAATATGCTCTGCACCCCGGCGCATGGTCTAACAGGGTTGTGCTTATTCTCTTAATGAGTTCTGGGTGTGTTGTGAGCATAATTTGTATTAAACCAATCAGAGTGTCATCTCCCATTCCCTTTAAGAGTCAGTTGCGTCACACCATGGTCCATTTGCTATTTACATGGCGGACTTTGTAAGTCGAAAAACTGATTCACTAGCGAGAAAACAGTTAAACAAACCATCTGCAGCACGAGTATAAAGAACGAGCCTCCTCCATGCAGCTTCTTTACTTTCTTTTTTTTTTTACTTTTACTCTTTACTCCTTTACTTTCTTGGAGTAGGGAAACGGTGGAAACACACTCCACTGAAGACATTCATTAGCCGGCATATTTAATTCCACTTGTTAAGCGCAAAGATTTGTTTCAAAACAATTTTTTTATTCAGTTCTAATTTCCAGCAAACAAATAAATTTATAATAATAATGAAGTGTGGTCAAAAAACTGAGTTACATCCAAGCACACATACTATTCTTATGCCCCATATGGTGATGCATACATCTCTAAAACCCAACAGGTGGACAAATCTAAACTAGTTTTTATTAAAACAAATATAAATGTGCATATAATAATTAATACAGCTAATAATTATAACATTATACATGTGCAAATTTCCATGAACAAACTGAAAAAGCCCCCTGAGATGAGGCATGGAGGTAGTAATTCTTTAATTTGTACATAATGTGTGTATTAAACAATGTGTAAGCGTTTGAACCCACATAGGCGCATAACTAACGCGATCCGGACCGTAGACCAGTTTTTAGTTGGTCAATGGCGCGGCCTATTTCAGTTCCTCAACATAGCAATGCGCCAACGATGCACCTTAACACACCTCTATTTTAGACCAGCACTCCCATGAGTCCATAAAGTGGCGAGAATCGATTTGCTATTTAAACAACGTGGTGCAAAACGTGCAAATTAGGGTTGGGCAGGTTTGAAAATAGCAACAAATTGCACCAAACACATCTTGCGGCTTATTGCGCCCGGTGTATGATAGGGCCCAATATGACATGTAAACAGTGATGGTTAGGTTTAGCTGTTTATTTAGATTTAATGGATTATTGTTGCACAAAAAGTGTTTTTTGCTGCATGTTCAAACTGCTTATTTAAAATGAGCTGAAACAACACAATTCTTGAGATTTTTTGGGGAAACTTAATTATTTTATGTTCAATCCATTTACTTTTGTTATGTTAACTTAATTTGTTTTGTGACTACATGAAAGAACACTGTAAACAATGCAGGGTTCCACACAATTCCCTCATGTTGTCCCAACACAAATCGATTAGGTTAACTTAACCATATTTACAAATTTAAGTGGATTGAACATAAACCAATTAAGTTGTCATATAAAACCATTAAGAATTGTGCTGCTTCTACTCATTTTAAATAAGTAGTTTAAACAAGCAACAAAAATCTCTTTTTTTGAGTGAACTGTGTGAAACCCTGCATTTTTTTACAATGTAGACTATTATAAAGCAATAGAAAACAACAGAGCAATATATTTAAAGATCTGTTACCTTGATCTCTGCTTTAGATGTTAAACAGTTGAACAAAGTGATTTGTATCGATATTTTTAGTAGCTTAAACAGAACAATGCGTAGGTTGGTCCTAAAATTCATGATAAAAAAACAGGATATACATTGCTGGTTGCAGTTAGTTAATTAGTAACCCAATACTGGGCACCCATACACTCTCGCATTTACACGCACACACATACACTATGGGCAATTTAGTTCATCCAGTTCATCTATAGCGCATGTCTTTGGACTGTGAACATGCAAACTCCACACAGAAATGGCAACCGGGACTCAAACCAGCGACCTTCCTGCTTTGAGGCAACAGTGCTAACAGCTGAGCCACCGTGCTGCCTCCATAATATTTATTATATAGTATATTGTTTCAAACTACTAAACATGTCAATATAATTCACTGCAGAGAAATTTTAACATTAAAAATCATCAAGGTCCAACAAATCAAAAATGTAAATAAAGAGAAAACATCCTAAAATAGACAAACTGTTAAATTACTAAGTTTTTTATTTTTATATTTTTACAGTGGAGTGGCAAATGCCAACAAAATACCCCCGATAATGGTTGTGTGTGTATGTGAGTGTGTGTGTGTGTGTGTGTGTGTGTTTGTATGTGTGGACCTATTCTTCATTCTTCAAGTCTTCAAGTATAGCAATAACAGCTATTTTTGACCTTGTGTGGACATTTTTTGAGTCCCCATGAGGAACACAATTCATAAATCGTCAAGAATGAAGAATTATAAGCATTCAAAACTTCTGTGAGGGTTGGTTTAGGATTGGGGGAAGAAGAAAGAATACAGTATAGAGTCTGTACAGCAGGGCCATTACAATTAGTTTGTCATGGGGGCCAGTTCACGAAAAGCATCCCAAACGAGGGGCGGGAGAGATATGACTTGCAATATAAGTGATGACACAACAGCATATAAGAGCCCATATGCTGTATTTGTGCTCATAAAGACACCCACGTTGACTTTTTCTACATAAAAATGTTAATATGTTGTATTTTGAAACTACATAACATCACTGCATTGTACAATTTGACATTTTTTTACAAGCATATCCAAATGTTGTATTTCGAGGCACAAAAGCAGTGCATTGCTTAAGTAGACTTCTTCAACATTCAGACACATTCGTATGTTATGTTTTAAACTGCATAACAATTAGAGATGCAACGATTATAGATTTTGGTTGTACGATTATAGTTTGAAGAAAAATCATGGTTTCACAGTTATCACCATTATTATGCATTTATTAAATTCAAAACACTACTAGTTTAGAAAAAGCACAAGAAAACTGCTTATATTTTAAAGTGTTGTTTATTGCTACTCCGTGACCGAATACAGCACAAAATATTAATAAAAATAATATTAATAAAAACACAAACAATAGTCCATTTCTCTCTTTGGACATAAAAAATAAATGAAAAAGTTTTTGATTTAAACATGACTGATCATTTTACAATAAAAATAAATGACAGAACAATGAATAAATAAATAAAAATAGTATTTGTCTAATGTTAATTTAAGTTATTGTTTAGCTAAGAATTTAAACGAACTGTTGTTATTATCTGCATTCATACATAATAATTTTAATAATTTTTAATAATTTGTCTAACATATCTTTTGTTTACATTGCACTAAAAGCCACGCACAACTCGCACCGCTACAGCCTGATATCATTTCTACTGTGTGCCCAGCCTGATCTCTCAAGGAAACGTAAGTATTCATGTTTTGTTAGTTTAGTGGTTTAGTAGCTTTAGTGATTTTTAAAGGAGGCGTGGCACCTAACCCCGCCCCTAAACCCAATAGTCATTGGGTGATGAGCGAATCGTACTAAATTGTACAAATTAGATTGTACGAATTCATACGGATTAGCCACTAAATCATAAAGTTACGAATTATCGTGGGATCGCATTGGTGTGCTGCGCCTGCACAGCGTGAGTGCGTTGGTCCGCTTGCGAGTCATGTGCGCACCGCTTCCAATATGTGCACGTCTCCATTGGAAATAATGTAACTACATAATATAACTTTGTTTAGTTGCAGCAGTTTTTTTTCTGTGCAACAGAAATGTGCCGTTGAGAAGCCGTTAATGAATAAAAGCGGGGTTAATAGTGAAATCGGCCAATCATTACATCCCTATTAATGATATCAATGCATTGTACAAAAGGCCTTTTCTACAAACATATCCAAATGTTTTTGGCTGCTCACGCCACTCGCTTAATGTCAGGTGACTCACACTCTGCGCAGCCTTTAACTGCAGTTTGTGCTGTATTAAACAGACGCACGTCACTTCATAACTATAGTGGACGTTTTTTGACTGAACTAAAGTTTGATGTCTTGATCACACTATTTGGAAGGCCAGAACAAATTGCCTCGGGGGCCGGGTTCGGCTCGCGGGTCGCCAATTGAATAGCCCTGCTGTACAGTATAAAAAGGATTAGGATTACGATAAAAAATATTTTGTCTATGGGAATTCTCCATAAAACTTGAAAACTCAGCATGTGTGTGTGCGCGTGTGTGCGTGTATGTGTGTGTGTATGCGTTCACTCACAGGATCCAGCACAGGTGTGACGAGGAGATGTGCTCCCCACATGAACTGCTTGTGTATGTCCCATGTTTGATTGTCAGAATGGAACCTGCAGAACAGCAACCAATTCTTATAAAGCACATAGTGACGTTCACTGATAAACAAAGCATTCTAAACTTGCTGGAAAAATAAAAATAAACATAATTATTTGAATAAATGCATTTTTTCAACTTTTTAGAAAAAAAAAGTTAATTAAAATTATAAAAGTTACATTATTTAAAAGGAATCAAACTGCATTACATATATATTTACATTTATTATAATGAGTCTCTTATACTGTATACACGATGCTCAGCATATATGAGTACACCCTCCACAAATCTACACTGTAATAAATGCAGGGTTCCACACAATTCATTCATGTCGTCCCAACACAACTCGATTAAGTAAACTTAACACTTTTATCAAATTTATGTGGATTGAACATAAAAAAATAAAGTTGTCCCAATAAAACCTGAAAAATGGTGTTCTTTCATCTCATTGTAATTAAGTAGTTTGAACAAGTAGTTCAAGTCAGTTTAAGTTTTTTGAGTGTATATTTTAAATCAATATTTTCTATTAAGCTGCTATACAATATTATATTTGTGCATATACATTAATTTAGTCAGTATTAAAGACAAGTCTGGAGCTAATCAATCAAAACAACTTACAATATCAGTCCAAAATTCATTCATTTATTCACTTTCTTTTTTTAGCTTAGTCCTATTATTAATCTGGGGTCGCCACAGCAGAATGAACAGATATCTTACCCAGCATATGTTTTACGCAGCTTTCCAGTCACAACTCATCACTGGGAAACGTCCACACACACTCATTCACACTCATACACTATTGACAATTTAGCCTACCCAATTCACCTATACCACATGTCTTTGGACTTGTGGGGGAAACCGGAGCACCCGGAGGAAACTCATGCCAACACGGGGAGAACATGCAAACTCCGCACAGAAACACCAACTGACCCAACCGAGGCTCGAACCAGTGACCTTCTTGCTATGAAACAAACGTGCTTCCCACTGCCCACCGTGCAAATTTATATGTTAGGGACAAATATTAAATAAAAACTTAAAAAATATGAAAAATCAACAAATTGATAAATTTAGCTGAAGTTTTGTAGACTATATATATTGTGATATATATATATATATATATCACAATATAAAAAACAAAATGCTAAATCACAAATTTTGTGGTAAAATAAATTTATTTAAACTGAACTGTACTAAAGACAGATTAGATGGACCACTGAACTACAAAAAAAAAAAAACAAGACTGATTTATACTTTCGCTGGCGCCGTCTCGCGCACCTCCGCTGACTGTGCGTGCACCTCACAAAACGGTGGAGGCTTCTATACCTGATGCGTTCGCCGTTGTGATATTCTTTAAAACAACAGGGGCCGCTTAAAAGAAACCCACCATAAAGTCAGACGGATAAACAGAGATGTAGTACATTTCAGGAACTACAACATATCATTAATATTGTTTAAGATTTTAAAACAAATTATTTTTTATTCTTTTTATAATTTATTTCAATGATAATAAAGATTTTTATAACCATTTAAGATTTTGTTAAATGAAACGTTGATGCATCACTTGCTTTTGTTCATATCTCGGACAGTTCTACCTATTAAAGTTAAATATCAATGACAAGTGAAAATGGGTTGCTCTACGATTATATTTTTTATTATGGTAAGAATAAAAGCAAAAAAACTTATTAAAAATACTGACGTTTTATTTTTATTTTGCCCACTCAACAATTCACACATTATTGTCTGGCTAGTTTCTATCCTATAAAGGTTAAAAAGGCAATAATGGTCCAACATTCCTGACCATTATCACCAATAAAGCCCAAAATTTGGGCATCAGTATATTGTAAACTGATAGGTTCATATATTATTTTCCAGTTATCAAAAACATAATTTGTCACTTAAGTTTAGTTTGTAGCTATTAACCACATGGGTCTCCACTTTTGCTATGGCATCTTTTTTTTTTTTTTGTTTTAACAAACTTATCCCTCAGGTTTTTCCAAACTTTTACAAAAACTTTCCTCCTTTCCCACTGCTGTTGCAATTTCTAGCCAAGAATTATTGGTCATCTGGCTATCTCTATGATGATCATGCATGGATGGATCATAAAGATGTGTGTACAGTCGTACCTGTTTCACACAAAATCTCTTCAAAGTGTTTCATATTCAACTCAAATCAAACGCGGCGCCTCGCGAACTGTTACCCAAAATCTGTTTACCCTGCCAGCCGAAATCATGTCGCACGCACCCAAAGCGAACATCCGCAAACACAGCGATGATGTCACATTGCCGTGCGCACTGAGTTCAATAGCAGAAAGCTGATTGGCTATTGCATGCTGGTCTCATTTGTAGTTGTAATACAGTAAAGGACTACAACACCACGAAAACCAAGCAACAACAACAAAAAAGAATTTAAATGAGCATTAGATGTAGCGTTACATGGACATCGGAAAAATAAGACCTGTGCAAAAATATTTAAGACCTAGAACAGCGAATTTAAGACTTTTTAAGGCCTTAAATTTAGATTTTTTAATTTGAGACTTTTTAAGACTTTAAGACCCCGCGGAATCCCTGATAATAAATCACTTGAATTTAAATGTATTATCTTTCTATTTCTAAATATGTGACTAAAATATTCATTCATTCATTTATTTTTCTTTGGTTAAGTCCCTTTATTAATCAGTGGTCGCCACAGCAGAATGAACCGCCAACTTATCCAGGATATGTTTAACCCAGCCGATACTTTTACAGCTGCAAGCACTGGCAAACACTCATACACTCTTGCATTCACACTCACACACGATGGGCAATTTAGTTTTTTCAATTCCCCTATAGCGCATGTCTTTGGACTGTTGGGGGAACCGGAGCACCCTGAGAAAAGCCACGCCAACACGGGGAGAACATGCAAACTCCACACAGAAATGCCATCTAACTCAGCTGGGACTCGAACCAGCGACGTTATTGCTGTGAGGCGACAGTACTAACCACTGCGCCACTGTGCGGCCTGACTAAATTATTATTTTAATAAATTTATCTGTTTAATAAATCTGTTTTGTTCAAAGTCACCAACATATATGAACTATATTCACTGAGAAATAGATAAAAATATAGATTTTTTAAAATGGGGTGTACTCAATTATGTTAAGCACTGTATGTGAGACATAGAAATACAGACAAGTTTAAAACAGTGTCTGAAACTGCTGTTTGCACATGCTTCCAAACTCACTCATGCATCAGGGGACGCACAACCGTCTCTCCATTAACATGAGCCTTGTAGAAGAGCGTGTAGAGGTATGGCAGCAGGGTGTAGCGGATGTTCAGGTAATGCCTGGAGGTGTTCACCAGCAGAGAGTCCAGGCCAAACGACGCAGGATCCTGGTCCTGTTAGAAACACATAGAAAACCAGTCAAGAGGACTAAAGCTGAAGAGCAAAGAGAGAAATGGATTTTACTCTGTGGATACTGATAATATGTTCATCATGGTCGGAGAGCCATCGGTCCTGGAGACAGCCGTGGAATGATTACTCTCTGACTAAAAGGTCAAATCTTATTCATCTAATTTCACCAAGAATATCATTTTCCATTCATCCTCATTTGCCCTCTCAAACTCTCGCTCCGGAGGTCTGATTGCTTCTCTCACGCCAATCTCACAATAATGATTAGAGAAATAAATCTTCTACAAATAACATTTAAAGAGAAAGGACACGTTTGTGATTCAGAGCGTCGTCTTTGACCCAGAAGCACAGAAGTCAGAATTATTAGCCCTCCTGTTAAGTATTTTTACAATAAAACTTGCCAAATGATGTTTAACAGAGCAAGGAATTTTTCACAGTATTTACTATAATATTTTTTCTCCTGGAGAAAGTCTTATTTGTTTAATTGAGCTAGAATAAAAGCAGTTTAAATTTTCTTTTTAAACCATTTTAAAGTCAATATTATTACCCCCCTTAAGCAATATATTTCTTTCAATTGTCTACAGAACAAAGTCTATATACACTGTTATAGGATAGACCCTTTTACTCATATAGACTTTTCCAGAAAATTACCTGCAATTTTCCAGAAAGGAATCATGTGTGAACAGGATTTTTTTATGCTGGTAAATTTGATCTGGTAATTTTCTAGAAAGAGAAGTTGTAACATTACTGGTAATTTCCTGGAATGCTGCTCTGTGTGAATGCAGAAGGAAAATTGTCGGAAAGATCACATTTACATTTAGAATGCCCTGACGTGAGACGTCTACTCCAGCCAATCAGGGGTGCGTTTCCCAAACAACGACGTAACTTGCGGCTGAAGTATCATAGTATGATGCATCATTTGGGAAAAGAACGATGTAGTGACGAGTGTTTCCCAAAACCTGTAGTTTCTCTGTCGCAGATTCATCGCTTGAACTACGTTAATTATAACATAAACGCCCATAATGATGCTCTAAACGGGGTGGAGTAACTTCTTTAGAGAACAACCCCTTCATTTCTTTGTGCAAATTATATTGTTTTACACAAACACGCATTTAAAATAAAATCCAATATTAGTTTTGGTAAAAACATGCACTCGCTTTCCATATTTATTGAAATATATGTAAATGGCACATATAGGGCCTGTGTTTGCTTTACTAATATTATTGAGAAATTAAACATTACATATTCTATTCTAAAACATAAAATCACTTACAAAAGCTAACACTATTCTAATATCATGTATAAATCATATAAATAAATAAATAAATAATGAGGCTCTTTATTATAAATATATTTACTTTAATAATATTATTAATAATATTAATGATGATGATGATTATTACAGTTATTATTAATATTATTATTAAGTAGGATATTGTTTATTTATTTACATTTTTTAAAGTCTACTTTTACAATTTGACACATGTAAACCACAGCAGAAAGTTCTAACCTACAGGCCCATGTCATATACAGTACAGATACTTAATAAATAACCCACCATTAAAAAAATAATTAATGTATG
Organism: Danio tinwini; assembly: GCA_903798205.1. Lineage (NCBI taxonomy): Eukaryota > Metazoa > Chordata > Actinopteri > Cypriniformes > Danionidae > Danio > Danio tinwini. Next base: position 2,901,171 of record CAIGQZ010032693.1, read on the forward strand.
GTATGTTTTTTTTATTTTCACAAGCTTTGGAGATGTAACATAAATTCCGCTTTTAAATAATAGCTCACCTATAGCTTTCGCCATGAGGCTGTGTTCAAAATGATATCAATGTTTTCAAAGTGCACTGCGAAGGGAGCACAATTGTAAACAAGAAGATCGCTAAAACTGAACCGTAAAAATACTTTGAAAGCAAATTACATCTAAGAGAGATTACCTTAATGTTTTTTTTTTTAATAATTCCAACTTTAAATGTTAGAATGTTCTAAATGAATAGGGCATAGGGGGGATAAGTGCGAATAGAACACAGCCAGGAACTATGTTTCTAACTACAGCTGCAGAGGTGTAGTTTTAAGTGCTCAAGTTTGCGTTGCAGTTTGCAAATGTTCATTGGAACGATGGATTTGGGAAACGGCAAATGAACAAACTATGTTTGTATTAACAAAACTTGCAACCTTAGTTGGATAATGATGGTTTTGGGAAACGCACCCCAAAACATCCAGTCGCATTCACATCCGTGATATTTTTTAAAATAAAAGCCTTTAAATATTTTTCCAAACATATTTAGCTAATAAATGTTAGTTAGATAACGTTTCTATGTTCCTTCTTAATGCCAACTGTGTCAAAAATGCTCAATAAAATGTTTATGATAAACCGCTGTTAGTTTACCTTAAAGCTCTGCTTCAGTTACGTGACGCATGTGCATGTGAAGAAGTGCTCCGAAGAGCGCCAGCACACACACATATTATGTACATCTCAACAAGTGAAAGTGTTCCTCCATATGTTTACATTAAAGTTGTTCAAAATACTTATTCATCTACAGAATTTGTAATGTAGTTAAATGTATAAACATTCAGCCGTTGTTCGTACTTCTGCCTTTGGCTTTAAATAAAAGTGAAACCATCAACAAAAGCCAGACCCCTTCTATGTTTACAAATACAAGTGCAGCCTTTTAGAGGTCATTTCAGGTTAATGATATCAGAATTTACCAGTATTGTGGATTGGATGTGTGACTTTTCCAGAAAAATTCCAGAAAGTCCTTGCCTGTGCGAACAGCGATGTTTTGAATTTACTGGTAAAGACATTCCGGAAATGTTCCAGATATTTACTGGTATCACTGTGTGAAAAGGGCTACTGACTTGACTAGTTACCCTAACTTGCCTAATTAACCTAGGTAAGCCTTTAAATGTCACTTTAAGCTGAATACTAGTATCTACACTCTCAGAAATAAAGGTACAGGAGCTGTCACTGAGGCAGTACCTTTTCAAAGGATACATATTTGTACCCAAAGAGTCAACAACGGTACCTCTAAGGTACATATTAGTACCGAAATGTACCTAGAAAGTACTTTTAAGGTACCATTATGGACCCTTCAGGTACAAATATGTACCTTTTGAAGAGGTACTACCCCAGTGACAGCTCCTGTACCTTTATTTTTGAGAGTGTGGAAAATGATCTAGTCATATCTTATATGCTGTCATCATGACAAAGATAAAAGAAATCAGTTATTAGAATTGAGTTATTAAAACTATTATCCTAAAAATGTGTGGGCTGATAATTCTGACTTCAACTGTATACAATAGCACAGATGTTGAAAGATGTTTTTGTATTTTGAGGCTGAATGTTTGTGGGTATTTGAAGAGCCGGACGTACACTGTATCCTTGTGCGTTGTGGTTTCGGCTGAAAGGGTAAAATGCACCAACTTGCATCCAACGTCTGCAAAGCTCCTCCGTCGTGTTATCGAAGAAACCACAGATATCTGCACCAATCTGTAGGACAACAGCAAGAGATTCAGCTTCAGGGAAAATCACAGCAAGAGGTTTTTTACTATTTCAACCTATTAAGCTTATTCTTCAATGCAAAAGTGCACTCGTTTTTGCGATTGTTGTAGAATTTCCCATTTAGTTGCCTATGGGAGCAATGACTAGGAATAGAAAACGGCAGAAAATGGTCAAACTACTTCCTCTACATAATATCATGAATATACAGACCAGCTAGGATAATATAATAAGAAAATATCAGTTTGCAACATCAAGTAGCAGAACTAGCTATTTTTTACGTCTAAAAATGAATGGAAGTGAATGGGACCGGAAGTCTCAAGCCAATAAGAATCAAATGGCTGCACTCACTCATACGTGATAAATAAGGTCAATACTTGAAAACAGGAAAGCATTTAAAGAGACTGTTTACCACAAAGTTGAGAATAATGCCATCATTAAATATGTTCCCATGTAAAGATGCATATTTAATAATGATGCATAATAGTTTATGCACATTTTATCTTATATAATAAAATGTTTATTCTAATCAGTCATGCGCAAACATTATTATGCACATTTTCAAAATTTATGCGCACAATGGCATTTCCATAAAGAATTTTTTACACAATAATACAAAATATGCATTAAAATATGTGGATGGAAACATAGCTATTTACTGTTCTCAAACCTGTTTGAGTTTTTGTTTTATTTCTGTTAAACACAAAAGAAGATATTTTGAAGAATGCTGAAAACTGGTAGATTTTTTGCCTACTATGGACGTCAGTGGCAACCAGTTTCCAACATTCTGCAAGATATCTTACAAAGTTGCGTAGCCACTTGAGAAACGGTGAATAAATATTCATTATTAGGGTGAAATGGAGTCAAATGGAGACCCAAGTTCATAATAATATGAAAAAAAGCAAATGTCTTAGATTGTGCTTCTGTTTGCCAAAATCTGCAAATAAAAGTCAAGTAGCAACTTCTATAGTCCTGTGCACAACATTGAGTGAGTCACGCACAACATTGAGTTGAGAGCGCACGCAACCGCCCCATCTCCCCAAACCTCTCACCCTTCCCTGCTCTGACAGGAGCCAATCATCGATCGATATAGATAGAGGATTCTCCGGGGGAGGGGCTCGAACCAGACATGAGTTTCTGTAGATTTTGTGTGATTCAAAACTTTAGAAACTAAACTAAAGAGACATTTGTTGTTTAATTCTATTGATAATTCCTCATATGAAATTTAATCGTAAGCTTGGCAAGCAATTTTGGAGAATTTGATGTTGCCCCATTCAAACACAATGCCCGAGAGGCGTTTTAAAGATGGCTAGGGGAAATGACTTGCCTTAAAGGGACTTTGGTCTTGCAGATATTAACAATACAGTACAATATATAAAAAAAAAAAAAAACAATGCAGTATTTACTATGAATCACTATATATTTTTTGTTGTACTTTATGTTAATGTACATTTCATGTCGTTTAAACTATTGACTAAGACTTTAGCTCAATAACCTACTAATTAGCTGCTTATTAATAGTTAGTAAGTTAATAGTTGGTTTAGGAATTGGGTAAGATTAGGAATGTAAAATAAGTTTCTTTATAAGTGCTAATTAACAGTTGATATCTTAATAATAGGCATGTAATAAGCCAGTAGTACATGATGTAAATTTTTACTTAAGATAAAGTGTTACCAAAGTCTCTGAAATGAGTTTTTTTAATGTCCCAAATACAAAAGTATTCAATTAAAACTGAGAAAGGTTCTACTCATAATAGTAATATATTAAAGCAGCGCAATTCAAAACACAAATCCTAATAAGCTTAGTGATCAGACAATATTGTGCAGCAATGAATGCAGCAATAGCAGGAGATGTTTACATCATCCGTCTCATGATGAATTCATTAGATCTGACTGTTGAGTCTTCCAGTCAATGTTAACTCAATTCAACCAGAACACTGAGTCCAAATGCCCATTCAATTTCTCATTGCATTCCATGGAAACTCAATCAAAACCAATAGCTTTCTTTTTCCTGAATGCTCTCCGTCTCCGTCAGTGGGGCTTGTGTTATGAAGAAAGATTGCCGTCCACCCTCAATAAACCAAAAGAAATTAAGAAAAAGTTTAGTTTGGAGTCAAACAGCGTATGTAAGGGATTAAACATTTGTGTGCCAGGTATTACTCACTTAATACTATTTTTTAGAGTCAAATAATATCATCTCAGAATAGGCTGTGCAAATGTGTCCTAAGAGCATTTTACTGTTTCCCATAAACATTATTTCAGAATTTTCTGGAAATGTTCAGTTTTGTAAATGGTTATTTTCCCCCTGGTTATGCAAACGCTAGAGAAAACATCCCATGTTATCACTGAGCAAACATTTCAGGGAAGCATTCCATGAGAGATGTAAACCTTTAGACAACATAATTAACTTTGAACAAATATGCTAAGAATGTTACTGGAACGTTTGCTCATATCTTTGAGAGAAACTCTCATTTATAGCTTTTTTTATGAAGTTATTTTAAGTCCAGATGCCCATTCACCTTCAAAACCTCAATGAAGCTCTTGTGTAACCATAAAAGTTTATAAATAATGCTGGAAAACTGCTTTTATTTTTTTTCCAAAAAGGTTAAACTTCACCATCATGGAAACTGGGCAGCACGGTGGCCCAGTGGGTAGCACAATCGCCTCACAGCAAGAAGGTCGCTGATTCGAGCCTCGGCTGGGTCAGTTGACGTTTCTGTGTTGAGCTTGCATGTTCTCCCCGTATTCGCGTGGGTTTCCTCCGGGTGCTCTGGTTTCCCCCACAAGTCCAAACACATGCAGTATAGGGGAATTGGGTTAGCTAAATTGCCCGTAGTGTATGTGTGTGAATGAGAGTGTATGGGTGTTTCCCAGTGATGGGTTGCGGCTGAAAGGGCATCCCCTGCATTAAAGATATGCTGGATAAATTGGCGGTTCATTCCGCTGTGGCGACCCCAGATTAATAAAGGGACTAAGCTGAAAAGAAAATTCAGCTTAGTCAATGAATGAATGAATGATGGAAACTGGACACCTAATGTCCAACTTGTCTAATATAAAAAGGCTTATAGAACAAAGAATATTATAGAAGTGCTTTGCTAATGTTTCCATTATCTTTTTGGGGGGAAAGAAAAACCTGAATGTTTTCTGAAAGTTTATAGTGTCCAGTTTTTAAGACACTGGACACTTAATGGCCAATTTGTTTAATGAAAAGAGCCAAAAGTCAAATATCCAAAGTCTATTTTGTTAATGATTCCATCAGCTTCTGTAATAGTTTTATTTAATTTTTTCTGAATACTCTTTAAAAGTTTAATGTATTCGGTAAAAAAATGAAATTAAATTAAAGGGCACCTATTTTACCCCTTTTCCAAGATTTAAGATAGGTCTTTTGTGTCTCTGTAAAGTTTCAGCTCAAAACCCCCATCAGATTATTGATTATACCTTTCAGAATATTGGATTTTGTGCTCTGAACACATTGCAGCTGTTTTTGTTGCCTGTGCCTTCATGCAAATGAGCTAGTTCTCCTTGCCCACCAATTCCACGTCTGTCAGAGTGTGCCTCAATCTCCACCACATCAAATAAACAGCACAGTGACAGGCATGAAGGAAGCAGATCTCACATGACGTTTGTGAGAAAGTCTACAGTAAGAACTTTCCCAATGATTCTTTAATTTATTTGTTGTGGAGTTAATTCAAACCTTTTTGCATCGAGTCTTCTCACATTTACAGAATAAAGCACTAATGAAATATGTACGATGCTTTAATTAACAGGGTTTGGAAACACTGCTGTACGTCCTGGTCAACTTTAATTCAGACTCAACATGCCATACCTTGCGATGTGACTATTGCAGATGTTGAAACAATACAATGTGCAGCCCTAATTTCTAGTATTCATTCATTTTTCCATTCATTCATTCATTCATTCATTCATTCAACCAAATGTGAATGCACAGAATGAAGGCCCTTGCTATTGATATCTCTATTAGGCATGGGCCGGTATAAGATACTGATGGTATGATAACCTTAGATAAAAATATCACAGTTTTATGGTATCACAGTATTGTGATTACTGCTCTAAAATATATTATTTTTAAATGTCTGGGTAAAAAACTAAACCTTTTTCCCCTTTGAAAACAATATATATTTTTTTTTTTGAAAGATTTAGAATATTGTGGAGCAGTAAACATGTTAGGGTTCCTGACTACCATGTGGGCATACTGGGTTTGAATCCAGGCTGGGACAGCTCTTTTGAAATGTTTTAATATCAGTTTGAATTGCTCTGTTCTTGTATCGTTTTGTTTCAACATTGGTCTGACATCCGAATAAACACTTTGTGAATAAATATGTCTTGTTTTGGTCATAAAACAGGGTTGTTGCTAGATCAGACACGGTTGTGGCCAGAAGTTAACAATTTTATATTTATATATCAGAAGTTTATATTATTCATTAAATTTTCCATTTATTGTATTTTATTTATGTCTACCCAAAACCTAAACCCAACTATCAGAGTACTGTAAAAAATTAATTATTGTTCTACAGTGTTACAAAAACGATGCTGTATTGATGGCGTATCAGCGGCTGTATCCTATCTAGACTACACCATAAAACAGTAACATGATTAAAATACATGAAATCATGATTTCAGAGTATTTGTAGAAGTCGGGATTCGAACCCAAAAGTAATTTGAAGCTCAATTACAACATGCACACGCACGGTCCACTAGGCCATAACAGACAGAAGAATTGTCAGACCCTATCAGTCAAATGCGCATTCGACAGGTCTCGAAACGCTTCTGAACTGATGCTTTGAATTGCTTTAGTCACATGACCAGGTGTTTTGAAACACTTTAGTCACGTGACCTGGGTGTTTCAGACCATGCTGCGGTGCAGTGTTTCGAAACACTTGCGCTTCTCGCTTCTCGGGATCTCGACACTGTGTCGAAACGTCAGTTTTACGTCAGCCATCCCTACCCTCGCCTTGTTATCCTGTTTATCCCTGCCTGCCGCCAGCCTTCTGATCTCTTGCCTGTTATTTGACTACGATTCTGGATCTTTTTGCCCCTGTGATGACCATTACTTGCCTGACCAATCCGATAAAGTCCTGCATTTGGATCCGCACTCTGTTGTCAGTGTCACTCCCCAGTTTACACTTATAACTGTTTGATGCATTTTTCCCTCTTCATTTACAAATATCATGATATAATGTGGATGGTTTTCTTGAGATATACCGCTGATAGCGTGATCTATCATCATTGGGGGTGAAATATCATGATAATATCGTATCGTATTACTGTAACTGACTATCTGACTACCTATTTCGATTTTATTTTTGCTCTATCTTATTTAATTATTCTTACAGTTTCTTTGATTCCCTCGCCTACACGATTATTCCAATCAATCTAAATTAAAGATTTCATTCCAGATAGAGCTATTCAAGTCATCTGCCGAAATTGAGGTCACATCGCAATGTAAATCGCAGCAAAATAAAATATCGCAATGTCAGATTTTTCCAATATTGTGCAGCCCTAACATAGACAACACTGTGTGAATAAAATCATATTAAACAAATGTATCTTCACGTGTGCAGTGGAAAGGATTAAGAGTCAATGCACTTACGTAAGGGATGCCAAAGAGGTTAAACTCCAGCATGCCAGGTATTGCCCACTTAATGTCATTCCAGTTGGCGCCGTTGTCCCCCAACCAATGCCCAGAATATTTGCCCACACCGGGGAATGAGGAACGGGTGAAGACCATAGATCGGTTGGTCCCAAACACTTCTTTCGATGCCCTAGAAGCAAAAAATAAATAAAATCACAAAATTGCAGTGCTGGCACCACAATAAAAACCACACGAGGGAGGCAGTGGAAAGACACGATGCCAAGTAGGGTGGCCCAGAAAAGCGGAGAAATGACAAACACACAAGCAGGAGTTAAGTGGGAGTTGAGCTGAAAGAGAGAGGGGGCGTATAGAGTAACGAGAGTGGAACAAATCGATGATGTAGAAATTACAAGATGAGTAAAACAGATTTCCTGCTGAAAATAAAAGCAACAAGGAGCAAGCATGATACAATTGAGATCTATTCAAGCCCCTTTGAGGAAAACATCCGGCCATATGACAGTTCTGGCCATACGTTAGTGAAACGCTGAGTCACACGTGACGATTGGAGATCACAGCAGTACTGACTCAGAGCCAGCATGTTCTTCCTGCAGTCACCAAGTACAGCACTTCAAAACTTTTTTGTCCTTAATGTGTTTCTTAATGTGAAGATTATTTTTATTAAAAATATATATTATTATATATTTTTTTATTATTAGCAGTAGGTAGTGCTGCCGCCTCACAGCAAGAAGATCGCTAGTTCGAGCCTCGGCTCGATCAGTTGGCATTTCTGTGTGGCGTTTGCATGTTCTCCCTGCGTTTGCGTGGGTTTCCTCCAGGTGCTCCGGTTTCCCCCACAGTCCAAAGACATGTGGTACAGGTGAATTGGGTAGGCTAAATTGTCCATAGTGTATGAGTGTGAAATGAGTGTGTGCAGATGTTTCCCAGAGATAGGTTGCGGCTGGAAGGGCATCTGCTGTGTAAAAACATGTGCTGGATAAGTTGGTGGGTCATTCCTCTGTGGCAACCCCAGATTATGAAGGGACTAAGCCGGAAAGAAAATTAATAAATATATATTTTTTTCTCATTTACATACAGCGGGCAAAATAAGTATTGAACACACCATGTTTTTTTTTCTGGGAATACTATTTCTAAAAGGGCTGTTGACATGAAATTGAATTAAAAACTCAACAAAAAATTAAATTGAATTAAAAACTCAAACAAAACAAACATAAAAATAAAAAAAATAATTTAAAAAATCTGAAAAAGGAGTTAATAACAATGAAATGACACAAGGAGAAAGTACTGAACTACTGAAATGTATATAATACTTTATATAAAAGGCTGTATTGGTGATGACAGCTTAAAGACGCCTCTGATATGGAGAATGAAGTCACTTGCATTGCTCAGGTGTGAGTTTTTCACAGACTACAACAAAGTGTAAAAATCTTGATGGTTCTGTGGGTCTCGTCTATCAAATCTGATCTTTATTTTGTACTTTCTATTGGATTTGAGTCAGGTGATTGGCTGGGCCATTCTACAGCTTGATTTTCTTTCTCTGAAAGCATTTAAGAGTTTCCTTGGTTGTGTTTTGGATCATCGACTTGCTGAAATGTCCACCCTGGTTTCATCTTCATCATCCTGCTAATGTAGATGTTTAATTGAAGCAGCGAATATTCATTTACAATGAGAAAGGACAGAGAGTCGCTAAATAGATTCTACATCTTCCTTTCTTCATGTGTTCAATACTTTTTCCCTGCATCATTTCATTTTATTACACATAACTTAATTTGTAAACTAATTAGATTTGTTTTCTTTGCCTATATGGATTTCTTTGGTTGTTATTAACATCCGGGGAACATTTCAAGTCCAAAGACATGCACTATAGGTGAATTGGGTAAGCTAAACTGTCCGTAGTGTATGTGTATATGTCCTGGTCCTCCAGGTTGGGGGTTGAGCGTTTGGTTAACGACCCACCTCAGAAAAATTAGATGGTGCAGCTAAATATCAACTTTGATATAAAATGCCCTGGGAATAAGCAACACCTTTAGAAATGTGTTTCCTGAGAAAAAATTGTGACTTATTTTCTCCATTGTAATTTATGTTTAATTATATTTAAATCAAAATGTAACTGCACTGAACAAATAAATTGAAGATTTTTAAATTAGAAGAAATATATATAAAACAGCAGGTTTAAGAAGGTAACTATTTTAAGATCAATATTATTAGCCCCCTTAAGCAATGTATTTTTTTGATTGTCTGCAGAAGAAACCACTGTTATACAATAGCCTACTTGCTCTAACTTGCCTAATTAACCTATTAAAACCTTTAAATCTCACTTTAAGCTAAATATTAGTATCTTGAAAAATATCTAGTCAAATATTATTTACTGTCATCATGGCAAAGATAAAAGAAATCTGTAATTAGAAATGAGTTATTAAAACTATTATGTTTAGAAATGTGTTGAAAAAATCTGCTCTCTGTTAAACAGAAATTGGGGGGAAAAGGGCTGCTAAATAATTCAGGAGGCCTAATAATTCTGACTTCAAATGTTTATATACAGTTATTTTCCTCCCTGTAAGTAAGGAAAGGAAAATAAATACAATAGAATACAAATGTGAAACAAACTGTGCTTTAAGCATCTTCACTGTAAGAAAACAACTTTAATTATAGCTACAAAAGTCCTTCAGTTAAGAGCAGTGAGTGATTTTGTCCTTTTGTTGTTCGATTAATGATAAAAACAGTGCAAACATTACATTACAGAACATGCTTTTAGTCATTTTTCACATGAAACTGAGCTTTGCAGAGCAACAAATGTGTACAACTGAAAAGGGGGCGGTATATGATGCAATAATCGTTTTATCTTGATTCATGTTTTTTCATAATCGCTAGAAGCCAAACTTGAAATTGAAACTGAATTTTAATTAATTGCACAGCCCTAACATATATGTATCAAAATGTATATATACATACAACTGTAAATAAGTAAGTGTATAAGTGTATATACATATATATTATTCATTCATTCATATATATATATGAAAAAATATTATGAAAAAATATTTTAAAATGTTGATTTAAATATGAAATGCATTTCAAACCAGTAGTTTGTAGCTTGATAATACAAAATACAGATCTTAAAAAATGTAATTACTCCAGCTGTTTTAAAATGATAGTTATGGTAATTATTAACCTTATATTTTCCAAATTTGATGGTAATGCAATAATGTGCACCCTTTGTAATGCTGCTATGAAACAATAATTATTGTGAAAAGCACTATAAAAATAAACTTGAATAGAATTGAATATAAAGTGCAAAACTCACCTCTCAGTGGCCAGAACCATCGAGTAGCCATAAAGACTGTGGACATCATAGTGGTTCCCCCATTTCTGTTTAGCATCCATACACAAGGTCTTACTGTACATCAGGTCATCAAGGATACCTTAGAGAGTGAAAATAGGTACAAATGATTACAAATGGTCAGGATGTGAATAAATCCAGCAGAAGACGTGTTCGAGACTCACGTGGGGTGAACGGTGGATAGTTGAGTTTGTTGTCAGTGCAGCCTTTGATGCTTCCCTTTATAAAATTGGAGATCTCATTCATGTCCTTGGAAACAAAACAGTAATTAGTTCAGCGCTCGCTAATTTAGGCTGATAATTGTCTGGAGATTAAAGCAAAAAACCCTTAAGGGAGGCTTTAAAGTCAACATGAAATGGCATTCAAGACCGTTTTACTTTCATTATGTGACAAATTGTAGGGCAGAATTTGATTTTATCAGTTAGGAATTGACTGGATGGTGTAAAGTGTGTGAGCTAAATATTCTTCGACAAAGTCACTACACAGCTTTCTTTATTGTAATACAGTAATGCATTTCCTGTAAAGCTGATTAAAAAGATATGTACTGTAAAAGCTATTTAACTGATTTAGGAGCTTAGTACTGTTAAAGGGGTGGTCCAATACGATATCATGTTTTAAACTTTAGTTGATGTGTAATGTAGCTGTGTGAACATAAACAACATCTCTGATGTAATATACTTAAAGTTCAATGCAAAGGGAAACATTGGCTGTTTCTCAATATGCATTCTTCAGCAATCTTGCGTCCTTGTGTTCTCGTGTAACGTCATCATCAAATGCCAAAGTTCAGTTCCAGTACTCAAGACCACAAAAACGGAGGACACGTGAAAGTTCCCGGATGTGTTTGAGAAAGCATCGATGCAGACTTGAGCACAAAACTCGCTCAAGAAGCCCCAGAATCATTGTGGCTGAATAAGGAGGTGGGAAGCGCAGCATTTTATATAGATTTATTATTTAAGTTCGGAGATATAACTTATTTATCTCAAGAGTTTCCCTAAATGAGATGGTGAAAGTAAACATTAGCATGAAAATCTTAATAAAGCCATTTTATGTACAACGTATATTTTTATGCATATTATATATTGTGAAAAAAGGATAAAAAACAATAACTCGCTGTATGAATGCTGTAATGTTTAAATAACAATTACATAAAAAATGCGTGAAGGTCACGTGACCATCAGGAAGAATGCAGCATGTCATTTCTCACAGGACTCGTTCTCTATTCTCGTGGTCTCTCGAGTTCGTTCTTCCGAGGTAACTTGGCAAGACCGGTCTTCACGAGAACGCAAGTCCGTTCTCTGCATTCTTGGAGTTGAGAAACAGCCCTAGGCTTTTACTGAGTTAGCTTAGAAAAGCCTACAGCGAACGAAGTTTGGGAGTTACAACAAAATACATCTGGGCTAGTAAAATCACAAGGGCTTCAGGTTACTTGCATTCACCATGCACACACAACCTGCACAGTGAAGGGGCGTGGCCAGAGGCGCTGTAATGTTATAGCAGAAAAAAGGTAAACTGCCGTCCAAACGCTACTATTTCCATAGAGCTTCTAATGTTTCTGTATTTGGGCTTCCAAAGGACACGACACAAAGACAGAAGTGCTTACAATTTAATTTTAATTATGTTTTAGAGAATTATAAAAAAAAAATATAGCTAGCATTTGACAAAGGACAGCTTCCAGAATCTCCCAGTTCAGTGCTGGATTTGGCTAAAAAACACCTCCAACCGACGAAGCTGTAGATTGTGAGCCACAACCTGTAAGTGTTTTTATTTGTTAAAATTGATCTATTACATGTATAGCATTAACGATATGTTGTAGCAAGGACGTAAACAAGGATGGAAACAATGGGAAATGCTGTTTGGCTCTGTTAACAATTTAGCTACAAATTCATATTTATCAGTCAAACCCCTGTAAACAGCCACAATCTTCAGCAGCGCTGAGGGCAGCGCTCTCTATGCTGACACTTTCCTTCTACATCATAAATAACAAACTCGCAAAAGATATATGAATGCTTCATATTACTTACACATGCTTATAACCCGTATATATGTGAAAGACACTTGTTAGGTTTTATTTTAGAGAGCAGATGTGAGGTTCAACTGTGTGCTCTTCATTTTCTGTCTGATTCAGGCAAACTGATACTGCTGTTTACACAGCGCAAAAACGGGTGCTTGTAGGAGCGTGATGTGGTGACATGGAGCCAATCCGCGAATCACAGCACATTATGTTAGCTGAACAATCAGAGCCTCTTGAGGGCAGACCTTTCAGAGGAACTAAGAAATATGACGTTTTCATGTTAGCTGAGTAGCTGTATATAATCAAAGTAAAATAAATAAAAAAATAACATGATTTTCTACAAGTGAAGCATTATCACACATTGCTTTGCATCTTATAAATACAACCAAACCTTAAAAAAACACCGTGGACCACCCCTTTAATGGGATATTTTAACGCTTTTCATCATATAACTGTACGGTAACCGAGAGAGTGACTTAACGTGCTGCAATTTAAGAAAACATACAATTACAAAAAAATACCAGCAAATTAAGAAAAGATCTTCATTCATTTGAAAGCACATGCGCTGCAAATCCTCACAACGCAAACACGTAAAAAAAATACATTGCAAACAGATTTTGACGGGGTGCATCAAAACAAAAAACGAGACAAAAGCACAAGCGAAAATTGTCCAAGTGTGCACGGGCAATTACTCATCCTCCACTTGTTTTTCTGTTGAACACAAAGGAAAACAACCTGTAGAATGTTGGAACCTGCAGATGCAAGTCCTATTCTTTTATGTTAATAGAGCTTTGCTGTGCTTGAATATCATGATTAATACATATTGATGCAGTGACATATATAGTATTGATTTGGAGACTCCGCAGAAAGTTGGAGATTGGAATTGGAACATGTTTCATGACCTTTCATGACCTTTCGGCAGAGTGGTGAAATGATTCGATTCAATATTTAGTCACTGGTAATGATCTCTGTGGGTTACTTACAATCCAGAGAGCATCGTGCTTGACTTCTTTGTGGAAACGTGAAATCTCATCAACCCACCATTTAATGCAAGCCTCATTAGTGAAGTCAGGGAACACGGTTTCTCCTGGCCAGACCTGTGATGTGAGAGAGAGAAAAAGAAGGTGCTTAAATGCCATTAAAATAATGCCACAATAAAATGCATGGATAAAAAATAAATAATAAAAAAAGAAATTTGAATTAATATATATTTTAAATAACTAGGAGGTGCTTAAATTTAAATAATCTCACAATGTATTGTATGAATAAATACATTATAATGAATAATAATAATTGAATTGATATATATTTAAATAATTAAAACCTTCCTAAATACCATTATAATAATGTCACAATGGAATGCATGAAAAAAAAATGGAATGGAATGCATGAATAATAATAATAATAATAATAATAATAATAATAATAATAATA